>APFE031218349.1:0-22324 GCA_000404065.3 Pinus taeda
TTTTACTTTTCAGGAACTTTTCATGATTTTTTTCATAAGGAAAGGAGGTTGAATTAAGGGGTATCACACATAAATTAGGAAAAATAGTTAGCTCTAATAGAATCACAAATATTCTAAAGAAAGAACAACGAGGTGTAACTGCACAATTATGTTCACTATAGGTTCCTGCTTCAAAATCATTTATTTCTCAAGATCTGCAAAAAGTCTTGGACAACCATTCCATGGTATTTGAGACTCCCGAAGGCTTCCCACCTATCCATGGTCATGATAATGCTATTCATTTTATTCCACAAAGTGTTCCTTGAGACATCAAACCTTACTTAGTGGGAAGACACCTAAAGGTAAAAATGGATCATGATAGTCTTAAATACTTTTTAGAATTATGTTCATAAGAACAACAAAAATGGGTGACAAATATGTTGGATGATGACTTTGAAATCATCTAAAAAGAAGGAGAGAAAATGTTGTTGCAGATGCACTATCAAGAAAGGATGAGGATGTGGAAGTACTATTTTGTGCCAATTCTATTATCCAACTAGATTGGATAAATGAAGAAAAGAATGAATGGAACAATGATGAAGAAGTGTGGGAAATCATTCAAAAGTTAGAGAAGATCAAAACTCATAGAATATTTCCATAACTTGACGAAGAAGGAAAAATCATATTGGAACTTGAAGGAGTCACAGAAATAGGAAATGGAAAAATAAGAAATTGATCAATCTCAAAGTATCTGATTAAGTGGAAGAACTTACCCACCAAATATTCAACATGGCACGATGAGAGTTTTATACAAAACCATAGAGAACTACTCAAGCATTGAGGACAACAGTTTTTCAAGTAGAGGAGCATGTTAGGTCTCTATACTACTAGTGTAAGCCCTTGCTTTTATTAGTGCAACCCCCTTATTGTATTATTGTGCCCATATAGTACCCATGTTATTATTATTGTACCCCAAAGAGGCCCACCATTTTTATTATCAACCCCCTACAATATTTTTGTTATGTAGCCTCTGATTGTAATGGGACTGCTCAGACTCCTACATATAGAAAGGGGGTCTTGTCAGCTATATCATCGAAAAATTGTTCATTTCTATAATGTAAAGTAGGTTTCCCCTCGAGAAGGCTGACTTCTAAGTCGTTGATCGATATTTTCTATCTTTTTGTGAGCTGGATTCATAACATGCACAATTAGAGGTCAAATTTGACAAACCTAGATTCGTCTTGTCATCAAGTGGTGTCAAAGTGTAGGAAGAAGGTAATATCTTTTGCAAGAGAACAATTCCACAATTACAACTATGGGTAGAATTGTCAAATTAAGTCAGAAAATATGCAATGGGTGGAGGGGTTAGGAATATCATGAGTTTCTAATTGAGGCAAACCCCTCACCCTGAAATTCGAAGAAAAGGATAGAGTGATTGAGGTGTCCATGGAGGCATTGTTGCAAGTCACTCAATGATACGTGTAGAAAAGAAGTCCGGGGTTGAAAAAAACAAGATGTAGTAATGACAACACATGATCTAGAAATCATGAATATTTTTAAGCAAGGGAATTTGAAGCAAGAGCATTGACTTAAGCCCAAATAGAATTTTATTCTCAAAATCTTCGAGAAGGAGAAATATTGTAGCCTAAGGAAAGGAGCATGATTTTCTAGTTTTTCTATAGAGTTTAATTAAATTGTAAGTGTCTAGAGGGCCCAACATGACAAGGGGATGAGATTATTGATCTCTGTTCAATTTTATAGTTATTATTTTTTAATGATTTGATTGTAATGTGTTAGCATGATAGTTAGTCGAGAAATATTAGGCTAAGAGAAAGGCCCAATATGGTGTCAGTCACGCTCTCAGAGGTTGCCTCATGTAATTTCATTTTTATTCAAATATAAAATTATTGTGTCATTTATTTAGAATTAGATTATGCTTCTTTTTTTATGGCTATAGTCTTGTCTTTTCCACTATATTTGTAAGCCACCAGAATAGTCTTGTTTGAAGAGCCAAGTCAACAACCATGTGTTTGACTTATGAATAAATTTTATTTGCAGGGGTAATATAAGACCACAAATGAAAGAAGGATTGGGTCTTCTCATGAGAGCCATTCTCAAATGACATAGGTTTTTTAGGGGAATTTTGGATAAGAACAGAATTAGGGCATACCTTGTCCACTGTATTTCAAATTAGAGGTGAGAAAGGAGCCGACAAGCCTTACAGTGGACTAGGGTGGGGCCAAGTTGGCTAGTCGGCCATGGACTAATTGGACATCTAAAAGGAAATGGAGAAAGGTTGTCCCACGACAAAGAAAGCTTTTGGGGTTTATGAGTTGAGAGTTCGTTGACCCAAATTTGAACTCTCATAAAAAAGTAGAGCTGACTAACTGAGGAGGGGATTGATGTCTATTGCTGGTTAGTTCCCTACAAAGGAACAAATAGGATTGGCTTCTCCAGTACTTTTTTTGTTACAAATTTGTTAAATTTATGGGTTTCATGTTTCGTATAAGTTGTTGCAAATAAGTTATTGTAATAATAGCTTGTTTCCTACAAACAACCATTATTTAAATAAGTTTTGTGGTTTTCTCAAAATGGTTTCCATGATATATTGTAATCCATGTCCTCATTGTGAGTTTGATATACCCCGAATATGTTTTTCATGTTTATGATAGATTGATGTCTATGAACATCTTTCAATTTTTCAGGTTACACTAGTTTCAAAGAAAAAGAAATAAAAAAACTAATGATCATGAGGATGATTTAAAAACAAACAAAAAAAATTAAAGAGAAAAAACAATAAATTAATAAATAAATAATATAATATTTTTCTTAAATGTTAATATTTAATACTTTAATTATAACCATAGAAAATTAATATACCTTAATATAACCTTTAACATAAACCTAAAACATGCTATTTAAAAAACAAAACACTCAGATAATGTATTATATATAATGATTAGAATCGTTAAAAATAACTAATCATTTGAAATGTAAACATAAATGATAAATTTTTAAGAGGTATGGAAACAATAAAACAAAACTAACCCCTAAAAAGAAAAATTGAAAATATATTATCATGATTTCCATGTTCATAGAATTATGATTACATTTGATGAATGAGTACTAGTAAGTTGTTCATATTTGTTTAGCTCGTTGCCTCATAATTTCGAACACGGTAATAGTCGTGGACAATATTGTAGAAAAAGGGTTGATTTTGTCTACACGACACCGAAGTATGGGCCTTCACTACACGACATTTAGCAGGCAAGGGGAGACACATTCCAAATTGATTTGGTCCCACCTCCATATTTAAGCACACGTAAAGGGTATGATGCATATTTAAATGGAGGCCCAATATTTTTTTTATAATCTTATGGATGGAGACCATAATAATCTTATCAATATTAATATTAATATTTCAATGTTCCATAAGAATGTAATATAAAGTAAAAATATTGATGTTAATATTGCAAAGTATTCAAAAATATATTAATAAAAAAAAAAAAAAAAAAAATGCTGAATATATGCAATTTACAATTAAAATATTCAATTTGTCTATGCTAATTAAATTATTTCAATGTTAACAATTTAAATATTATATATCATTCCAAATAATAATAATAAGTCTATGTATTATATCAAGTAATTGAAAACTCATATTCATATGCAAATTCATATTATTGTAGCAATTTAAGTATCTTGGGACAAGATGGATATATAATGTTTCTTAAAAAACCAAAGTTTTAAGAGAAAATTATTTAGATATTCTACCTCATCACAGATTTCATCACCAAATAGTGAGATTTTTTTTTGTTCTAACTAACCTTAAATATATGATGTTATTTATGAGTATTGAGGAATATTTAAATGGATTTGAACAAGTAGGAGGTAGCACTTGGTTGAAAGAAAACATAAAATTGTAATAATGTTGACTGTTGTTATTTTAAAATTATTACCTATTGTGAAGTACATTGAGATTTTATGTAAGTATATAAATTTATTCATCTATAAATAACAAGATTTGAAATACTTGGGAATGGGACATTTGGAATTGAGATCCTTGTGTGAAATAATTCTTCTACAAGAAAGATTGTAGATAAAGTTTTAGATAAGATTTAATGAATATGAGAGAAAATCCAATAAATAGCTTACCTGGGAAAGACTCTAAGCTTGGACAAGAATAAAGCACACTCGAACATAAAAGTGGGTTTTAAGGAAAATCCTAGGCAGGTAGTTGTGGAGGACCACAAAATAGGGAGGACACTAGTCGAAAAACCTAACATGGAAGAAAGTTATTTTTGTTATGTGGTTGACAATTCCCCTCATCTCCAAGGGAATTGGAAGGGTAGTTCATGGTTGGGTGGCTAATGTGCTTACCAGGTATGAACCATTCTGGTTAGAAAATATGTGCATAATTACTTTTGAAAATAGTTCTAAAATTAGTATGGTAAATAGGAATTTTGCTTTTAGTTTTGATATCTTTTAATGTTGAAGTTACAGTTATGTATATGAGTTATGTACATAATTATGATGCTTAATAATTTTACATTAAAGGATAATATCGAAGAATATATGCATATAGTGATTGAAAAATTAGTGATAACATTTCTTATTTTCAAGCAAATGCTATAGGAAATGAAAAGAGGATTTATTCACAATTTAATAGGGGTTTGTGTATAGTAAGGTTTTGTACGTTATTTGTAGAACATTCCATTTCCCTGTAGATAAATATTATTATATGAATTTGTCAACAACAATTCACTAAGAAAAGGTAAAGAAGTTATAAGAGATATATTTGGCACAATAATTATGGGAAAATGGATTTGGAATTACTAGGTATAACATTCAACATCTACATCTAAATGAACTAACTCTTTCCTTTGTTCTAATGTATATTTCATAAGAAAATAATTTACTACATGCATGAGTCAACATGGATTAAATAAGAAGTAATTACTTTAATTAATGCCATCGACTTCTACGGAAGTATGGTTATACTAGTCATTTGGAAATTTTCAATAATAAAGATATTTCACTGTAAACCAAAGATTCTTCAGTTGAGGACATGAAAAGAAATTACAACTAAAAGTAATGGAAATTATTGATAGCTTGTCAAATTGGGATTTTCTATTTATCAATTATTTGTTGTAAAATTTTTATACTACCCTCGTAGATACATACTCATTAAAGTGAAAATTATATATGCATTGACTACCACATGAAACTAGTAAATTGTTAAACTAAACATATACAAATAGAACACGGATATATTATTTTGCAGACATGCACATAAAGGGCTTTTTATCTAAACCTATACATGTTGAAAATAGTTAAATAAGTAATTCCTTTGGTTTTCTTATCAAGTAAGGCATAGATTGCAAACTCAAATCATAGAAACAAAGACGCAATGAAAAGAGTAATGAAACAATTCCCATTGACTCATATTGAATTAAATTAAGAGGTAATAATACTATTTAAATAAACTACAGAATAATATTCAAAATATGGAACAAATACAAATGATCATACAATGTTGCAGTGAGCATGCTTTTATCCCTATGACACTATAGAGATTAATTAAAAGGGCCACCTGTAGCGACTCATAGTTTGAGTTTTTTAAATACTACATGCCTATTATAATTATTTAAAAAGAAAGAAAATGTAAATATTACAGAGGAACTCTATGAGTGATTGATATATCAAAAAATAAGTGGGAGAGTACAATGTACAATGTTTTCCTCCACAACTAGGAAGCATCCCTTGAATAAACCTAGAAAGAAAATGATAAGCACATAGGACATCATCCCTTGAATAAACCTAGAAAGAAAATGATAGGCACACAGGACAAATTTATATTGATAAAGGAGTAACAAGCTAAGAATGTGTAATAACCAAATCCTTCTAGCTAGCTTTTAATCAGTAGCTACATTAGCTACATTACAAGGAATAACAATAACCCATATCAATCACCAGCTAGAAACAAAAACCAGTGGGAGGGCTTGAGTTTGGAGTGAATTGTAAGTAACCTAGAGCCTTGACGCAACAAATTTAGTTAATTTAGTTGGACTGTGGTAGCAAGGAAGGATCCACTTGAAAATTTAATATGGATGGCATCAGCCTTTGGAAGGATTTTTACACCATGCAAAATAGGAAATCAAAACGAAAAGGTAATAAAAGTTTAAGGACAATATTTACCTGTACCTGTATATGACTACATTCAATTGGATAGAGAGGAAAAAAACCCTATATACGCCCTCTCGCCATCATTTCCTTGTAAAGTGACAAATAAATATTGTGTGTTAAAATCAGTTGAAAATGCCAAAAATGAGAAGAAAAACCATGGAATAGAAAAAAAAAGAATAAACAGAAACAAGAAATACCTGGAAGTGTAAACTCTTTACCACGGTCATGCAAGAGAACAACACATCAAAAATCTTAACACTAGGTATCTACCTAAGCAAGGATTCAGATTTCCCTTTAGTGTTTGAGGATCTTGTTTCCAAGGTTTTGCACATAAGGTACTTTTGCAAAGGCCAGAGTTCTCGAAATGGTGGTATTTCCCCAAGCGAATACAAGTTCTGTTTAGAGTGAAATAATAGAAAAATTGATGCATAATGCAAACCATAACTTAATTCAAAAAATTAGAAGGAAAATGTAATTCACAACATGAACAAGAATTGTAGGTGTGGAAGAACGAAGGCATTACTTGTCTCTATATGGATAATTGACATTTTAAGAAAGAGGCACATAGAATAGAGAGAAAATTACTCGAGAACATATAATTTGCGTGTGAAATGAGTAGGTGGACCCTGTGCAGAGTGGTACTTCGAAAGGCACCCAAAGGATGTCTGCCTACAAGCTTCTACTCTTTTAACATCACCCACTGTTAGCTAAGACATTGCCTAAGGAGAAATTTGGTATATCATAATGTGTAATGCTGAAATTCTGAGGAATGTTGTGAGAACATGTTTATATTTCAAGGCAAAATTATATTTTCCAGCAACTATATGGAATTAATGATATTTTTTTAGTTCATTTTGGAATGCATGGATATCCATACACAATTATAAAATTATATGAAACTATCAATATAATATTATATTTCTCCCTTATCCCCAGTTTACCTCGAAATTTCTACCTGATTTTTTTGAAACTTGAAAGGGTAAGAAACTAAATATGTAATTGGGAAAAATCCCTTCAAGATGACCATCCACTCAAAACCCCCTTTTATCCACTTTGCATTTTGACTTCATAATCGCTGGCCTCAGCCAAAATATCTAGTGGAACTTTCTTGGGCATGATATTGAAAACATAGTTCTGCATATCTTTTCCCAAATTGCCATAGAATCGCTCATATTTATTTCACAGAGGAGTTCGTCTCTTGTAAAACGTCCGAGGGTATCTAGCATTGTTGGAGCTCATGACCATCTGCTTCAGGTATAGAAGAGATGACACCGCTGCACTAACATGCCCCCAAGCCACCTCAAGTGTTAATAAGAACTCAGCCTTCAAGATGGTTAAGCTAAATTTTATAGATATGTATATTTTTCCTGTTATTTGAAAAAACTAAAGAAAAATTTAGTGCATAAACTTGCTCTGAAATGGACCATGGGACTCATAAAAATCAAATGACCAAAGAAAATTGTTGAACCACAGTCTCAGAAATCATTAAACTAAATTTAAATTAAATCACTTATTACCAATCTCAAAGCGCAATTTTACTAACATCAAGTTTTGTAACTCTTTTCTAAAATACCCAAATGAATGTACGTGTCCTTCAACTTTTCTTAGCACTGGTATATATATATATTATATGTTCTAGAATTGATATCTGAAATACCCAAACCAATGTATTTTGCTTTCCCTATTGTAACTCATTGTAACTCTTTTTTGAAGTACAGAAACCAATGTATCTGCCTTTACCCTTTTCTCAGCACTACTATATATATATATATATATATATATATATATGTTATATGTGCTGTAACTGATTTCTGAAATACCCAAACCAAAGTCAATACACTAGCTTGCTCTGAAATGGACCATGGGACTTATAAAAACCAAACCACCAAACACAATTGTTGAACCACTGCATCAGAAATCATTAAACTAAATTCAAATTAAATCACCTATTACCAATCTCAAAGCACACTTTTATGAAATAGTCAAATTAATGTATCTCTCTTTCCCCTTTTCTTAGCATATATATATATATATTCTCTCAAATATATATACAACCCCTTAGCACTAAATTATAATATTATATTGATACTCACAATGTTTTTCTAAATTTAGATTAACATGTGTCATTTATTTGAACCAAATATATGATTTTATATAAATCTAATAGTTATTTTTATAATAATAATATGGAGTTAATTATATATATAATTAGTCTGCTAGAATAATTTCAACAATATGTGATTGACACTATTGTTAATATACTCCTAAATATCAAGTAGTTTATTCAATTCTCCATATTATTCAGGTATTATTTTGTTATCATGACGATAATATAAAGTCACCAATGTGAAACCTTAAAAAACTAATTTTTAAAACAAGATTATAATATAGTAGAACAATATTTTCTCACATTAAACTAGGTTACATTATATATATATATATATAACAAATAAATATTTCAATATTAGTTATAAAATGATAGAATTTAAGGTTGTACATCAAATTTACACATGGAATTTGAGAGACATATTAATAACAAAATATGTGGCTATGCCATTTATAAATAGAATACTTTAATATTTTTGTTATGTAAAATATCTCTCAAGTTCTCTCTCTCTCCTATTTTGATTGGGTATCCAACTCATGAGGTTAAATCCCTTCAAGTGACATGATATGCTTTAATGTAAAGGATTTGATGCTCAGTAACGATATTTCCTACATATGAACATCAAAATGAAAGGTTTCTCTTAAAAGAAACTAAGTTCTACTTCATCATAGGTTTGATGGCCAAATAGTTAATTTTAGAAAACTGTGAGAGGCTATGTATTGAACTCATCATCACTATTACAATTTTAGAAAACCACAAGTTTGACCTCTAGAGAGTCTTCAGAAGTATATATTTTAGGTCATTATTTTAATATCTCATTTAAAAAATATTTGGCATGGTTTTTACAATTGAATTTTTTTATGTCCATGTCTTTGGAAATAAAAATATTTGTTGTGTTCTTAATTTTATTGATGTTGCAACACTTCATTCTCACATCTTAACTTTATTTCCTTACAAGCAAAAATAATATGAAGGGCCAAACCTCTTATCACAGACTTGCTGGTTGGCTCCACTTCTTAGTAGTAGTAATACTAATGTATAAGTCCTTCGAGCACTCATGCACGTCCCTCTTTGGGATTCGGGTCATGAGCCTGGTGGTCCTTGGAATATTGATTACTACGAGAATTGATAAAACATTTATCTATTGAAATCATATTTTATTATAATATACAAATGCTGAGGCTATGTAAACATTTTTTTCATTTCTAATTCAAAACTCCAATTTTGGCAAAAAAAAATTTAGCTTTAACAGACTTTGAGTAATTCTGAATATTTCAATATATTAAGGAAACGATCAAGATATTTTTCTCCCACACCCATAATGACTGTTGATGATAATTTTGGAATTAATTAAAGTTGATCCAATCAAAGCCTTACATAAGGTATATTTTTATTGTATTAATATTTTCATATCTAATAGAGAAATATTCATCTTCTTATAATCCAACTATATGTAAAATTCAAAGCTTTCTAATGTATCATGTAAAGGGTTAATAATGCCTTATTTTGCAAGAATTTTTAGTGTTAACAGGATTGTTGCATTATATGATGTAGTCATATAAAGAATCAATTGTTGTCTTCTCTCATATATTTTTATAAAACATTTTTGAACTCTAGTCATATGATATGGTGGCATGGTATATATGTTTTAAATTTTCAAAAGGTTAGATTCAATGTATTATGGGATTCTAATATGAAGGAATAATTGAATTATAACTAGTATAGATCTATCATAACCATGTATCTAGCAAGAGTCTAGAGGGATCAAATGTATTGATATGCAAACCATTTTTATATGCAATACTTAAAAAAAAATTGCACCTCTAAAGGTTGCATCCCTCTAGTAACATGATAGATGATGGTTAAGATGTATCTCTCTCCAATTTTACCTTAATAAAAGTGTCCAAATGTGAAATATTGATGCACTTGAAATGATATAAAAATAAGAATATAATTTTTTATTTACTTTATATAATATATACACATTTATTATTATTATTATTATTATGATTTTTATTTAAAATCGTAGATAATATGAAAATTGTTGACATTGAAATAATTTAATAAACATGATCATTGAGATATTTGATTTATGGATTGTATTGTCGACATATATGGATTGATTTATTTTATTAATATTATTTTGGAATATATAAATCAATATTACTTTCAATTACTTCTTCTCTTTTCACATTTAAATATTTGATTTTGGTCCCTATCCCCACACACACATATATATATATGTATATATGCGTATTGATATTAAAATAAATTAGTTAACATAAATATTAAATTGATATATTTATATATCCATTTGAAATATAAAATTATAAATAATATCAACTTTGTATGTTATTTTTAAATTGGTTTAAAAGAGTTTTAAATAACTAATAAACAAAGCATAGTTAGAGTGAGACTATATTTTATAATACTTTTAAGTAAAAGTAATGAAATATGTATGTATATTTTGTATTTTCAATATAGGCTCCATTATTTTCTTCAACCTTTTTTTTATATTTACTTTAAAAGGGACACTTCTTAACTCCACATTGAGCACATAAAAAATTACATATCACCCTTAAACTTGACTATAGAAAAATACTATGTCCTCAAACATGTCACTTCGATAAGTCATATCTCTTTATTATGTTGGTAAAGTAGAGTTATTAAAGTAATTGTTAGGAAGGATAATAGAGCATGTGACTTCAAGAGTTCTAATGAAGGAAGTTCCCAATTAAAAGAAATGACTTATGAGCTATTTGTAAAAATTCATGAAAGTGTTGATGTAGTACCATCAACCCCACCTCGAATAGAATTTTATTCCCACAAGCTTGAAGAAGAAGCATTGTGTGAGCCTAAGGAAAGGAACATGACCTTTTATTTTGTATATGAAATTTGATTAAATTGTAAACCTCTAGAAGCCCCATTGTGGAAAGAGGACGAGATTGCTCATCTCTCTTAGGGTTTTATTTGGTTAGTTTTAAAAGGAGCCTCGTGCATAGTGTTAGCATAAAAAGGAGACAATTAAATATCATGCTACGAGAAGTGTGCAATATAATGGTAGTTTGGTTGTGAGAGGCCATACCATGCAGTTTCATTTTATTTCAAATGAAAATTTTATGTAGTTTATTTCACATCCACTTTTCTTATTCATTTAGTTTTTTCCTAACCATTACATTAACGGGTCACGAGAATAGTCTTGTTTTCATATCCATGTTGACAACCATGTGCTAGGCTTATGAATTAATTTCATTTGTTGGGGTAATCTGAAACCACCAAGGAAAGAAGGATTGGGTATTCCTGTGAGATCCATACACAAATGACTAAGGTGCATTAGAAGTAGTCATAAAAGCGAAGGGTTCAAGGTCTACATGGTGAGGGGTAATTCAATGTGGAAGGTGGGAAGGAGTAGACCTTCCCAACACCTCACTAAGGTAGGAAATATTATCTTGGTTGGCCCGTGGAATCGTGAGTTATTCATATGGATATGGAAAAAAGATGACCCCTACCAAAGCTGAGTCTCTTCATTTGACATCATGGAATTAAGGAGCCTACTGACAAAGGAAGATTTTGGGGTTTGAGTGGTGAGAGTTCATTGTTGTGAAGTGTTAGGTCCCTATACTACTAGTATAAATTGTTATTGTTGTTAGTGCAACCCCCTTATTGTATTATTGTGCCCATATAATCCCCATTATGTTATTATTGGACCCCATAGAAACCCAATATTTTTATTATTGTTCCCGTACAATATTATTGTTATGTAGGCTCTCATTGTATTGGGACTTTTTTGACTCCTATATATAGAAAGGATGTCATGTCATTTGTCTCATCCAAGAATTGTTCATTTGTGTAATGTAAAGGAGGTTCCCCCTTGAAGATTCTAATTTCTAAGTCGTTGATCTATCTTTTATATCTTTTAGTGAGTTGGATTCATAACGTTTGGTGTGAGAGCTTCGGATTCTAGGGTTCCGTTGCTCCAAAATAGGTCATCGTGGAATTTTCGCTATAACATTTTTTTTGTGAAGTTAAAAAAAAAACATTTGAGCCAAACTCTTGGTGATCCACAAGTCCAAACTTCAAACCTTGTCTCACTATATTTTTGGAAATATGATCTGAGGAAGCTAGTGTTTTTGCAAGCTCGAGAATTCCATCTCAAATAGGTCATTATGGAATTTTCACTATAATTGTTTTCTTACGAATGTTCACACTAGGAAATTAAAACCCATTTGATCCAAAACCGTGGTTAAGCTTGAGCCTGAATTTCAAATCTTGTTGCGTTGTATTTTTGGAAATACGATCCAAGACATTTAGGGTTTTTGTAGACTCCTCAATTACATTCCAAACAGGTGACCTTGGGAAAATAGTCATAACTTTCTCGCTGAGCATGAGATTGAAATTTAGTTAGAAGTCATAGAAATAGGACAAATTATACTTTGCTATGTATTTATTTTAGATCTAAAGGTTGAAACAGTTACATGTGGCATGTCGTACAAGTTTGCTCCTCAACCCATTTATAATGAGGTCATCGTAGGAGATTTGGCATAACTCTTTATTGAAGAATCCAATATTGATGAGACTAGTTGCATTGGAAAGATGATTCATAGGGCTACCACAAGTTAGAATATCAGACGTTCGAGATCTGAAATTTCAGAGATATAACATATTCAAGATTGAGATCCTAAAAGAAAGAAAAGTAATGACTTGAGTCAAGAAAATAGAAACATCTAGTAAGAAAAATTGGATGGATGATTTGAAGAATGCGATCGAAGCTAAGATAAATAGTTTTATATGTGCTATGGAAGCATATTTGAAGAAATTCATGAAATATTTGAATAAATACATGGAAGGTTCGAAGGAAGGTGGGACAAAGAAGCTACAAGAAATTCCTCCTAATAACGAAAAGGTCGTAGAGGGAACTCATGATGATAAAAAAATAAATTTTAATAATGATATCATAGAATATAACATTGGATTGAATACCCATCATATTACAAAGATCGATATGAGGAATTTCGATGTCAAGGATCCCATATCATGGATACTACAAATGGATAAATATTTTAATCTACATGATGTTCAAATGTTCCAAAAGGTACACGTTGCATATTTATATTTAGTACCGAATCAATATTTATGGTATAAAGTGCTTTGTTCTCCTAAAACACCTCTCACTTGCTCAATTTTCATGGAGGAAATGATAGCATATTATGAATATACAAAGAGAAACACCTTTAGCCAATTGACAAATCTCAAACAAAAGGGTTCAATCGCAAAACACATTGAGGACTTCCAAAAATTGAATATAAGGGCAAATGATATTCTAGAGAAATACATGATTGATGTATTAATAAGGACATTAAAGGATAACATTCAACATGAGGTTTGTCTATGGGAACCTCATTCATTAGAGAAGGCATTCAGGTTGCCAAGAAAAATGGAAAGAAAACTTATGGCAACAACGAAGTCTGCCACTCATAACTATAAATATGGAAGTGTTGTTGCCCCTAGTCTTCCACAACCTACATGTTTGTCACCGCAACAATTGGAAGAAAAAAGAGTAGAAGGGCTTTGTTACAGTTGTGAAAGAAAATACACGAAAGGTCATAAGTGTGCTCATAATAAATTATTTAAATAGATTGTGAGGAGGATGAAGAAGAGGAATAGGAAATGCCAAAAAGAAGAGGATATACACTAGGAACAAACTCTAGAGAAAGAATAAATTAATCTCAACTCATCTTGTAATGCAATGGCAGGAATTACCACTCCTCAAACTATCAAAAAAGGACATATCAAGTAGAAAAAGGTAATAATGTTGATTGATTGAGGTCATACCCATAGTTTTATTCATTGTAAGATAGCCAAGGAATTGAATTTCTTCCTATATACAACACCAAAGTTTCAGGTTACGGTTGCAGGTGGAGAAACCATAAATTTCTCTCGAGAGAGCCATAATATCAAACTATCAATGGGATAATATGTATTGAAGAGCCCAATGCTTTCCATTCTACAGGGCAGTGCTCATATTGTACTACGAGTCCAATGGCTACAATCCTTGGGTATAATAGCTTTTACTTTTGAGGAACTTTTGGTGATTTTTTTCATAAGGAAAGGAAGTTGAATTAAGGGGTATCACACATAAATTGGGAAAAATAATTAGCTCTAATAGAATCACAAACCTTCTAAAGAAAGAATAATGAGGTGTAATTGCACAATTATGTTCACTATAGCTTCCCACTTCAAAATCATGTATTTCTCAAGATCTGCAAAAAGTCTTGGACAACCATTCCATGGTATTTGAGACTCCCAAAGGCTTCCCATCTATACATGGTCATGATAATGCTATTCATTTTATTCCACGAAGTGTTCCTCCATACATCAAACCTTACTTAGTGGGAAGACACCTAAAGGTAAAAATGGATCATGATAGTCTTAAATACCTTTTAGAATTATCTTCATAAGAAAAACAAAAATGGGTGACAAATATGTTGGGTGATGACTTTGAAATCATATAAAGAGAAGGAGAGCAGAATGTTGGTGCAGATGCACTCTCAAGAAAGGATGAGGATGTGGAAGCACTGTTTTGTGCCAATTCTATTATACAACTCGATTGGATAAATGAAGAAAAGAATGAATGGAACAATGATGAAGAAGTGTGGTAGATCATTCAAAAGTGAGAGAAGATCCCAACTCACAGAATATTTCCATAACTTGATGAAGAAGGAAAAATCATATTGGAACTTGAAGCAGTCACATAAACAAGAAATGGACAACTAAGAAATCGATCAGTTTCAAAGTATCTCATTAAGTGGAAGAACTTACCCACCAAGTATTCCACATGGGAGGATGAGAATTTTATACAAAACCATAGAGAACTACTCAAGCATTGAGGACAACAATTTTTCAAGTAGAGGAGCATGTTAGGTCTCTATACTACTAGTGTAAGCCCTTGCTTTTATTAGTGCAGCCATCTTATTGTATTATTGTGCCCATATAGTCCCCATGTTGTTATTATTGGACCCCATAGAAGCCCAACATTTTTATTATCATCCCCCTACAATATTTTCATTTGGTAGCCTCTAATTGTACTAGGACCGCTTAGACTCCTATATATAGAAAGGGGATCTTGTGAGCTGTATCTTCGAAGAATTGTTCATTTCTGTAATGTAAAGGAGGTTTCCCCTTGAGAAGGCCGAATTCTAAGTCATTGATCTATATTTTCGATCTTTTTATGAGCTGGTTTCATAACATGCACAATTAGAGGTCAAATTTGATGAGCCTAGATTCATCTTGTCATCAAGTGGTGTCAAAGTGCAGGAAGAAAGTAATATCTTTTGCAAGAGAACAATTCCACAACCACAACTGTGGGTAGAATTGTCAAATTAGGTGAGAAAATATGCAATGGGTGGAGGGGTTAGGAATATCAAGAGTTTCTAATTGAGGCAAACCTCTCACTCTGAAATTTGAAGAAAAGGAGAGAGTGGTTGAGGTGTCCATGCAGGCATTGTTGCAAGTCACTCAATGATACATGTAGAAAAGAAGTTTGGGGTTGAAAAAAACAATATGTAGTAATGACAACACATGATCGAGAAATCATGAATATTTTTAAGCAAGGGAATTTGATGCATGAGCATTGAATTAAGCCCAAATAGAATTTTATTCTCAAAATCTTCGAGAAGGAGAAATATTGTAGCCTCAGGAAAGGAGCATGATTTTCTAGTTTTTCTATAGAATTTAATTAAATTGTAAGTCTCTAGAAGGCCCAACATGGCAAGGGGATGAGATTATTCATCTGTGTTCAATTTTATAGTGTTTATTTTTTAATGATTTGATTGTAATGTGTTAGCATGACAGTTAGTTGAGAAATATTAGGCTAAGAGAAAGGCCCAATATGATGTCAGTCACGCTGTGACGCTGTGAGAGGTCGCGTCATGTAATTTCATTTTTATTCAAATATAAAATTATTCTGTCATTTATTTAGAATTAGATTATGCTTCTTTTTTTATGGCTATAGTCTTGTCTTTGCCACTATATTTGTAGTCCACCAGAATAGTCTTGTTTGAAGAGCCAAGTCAACAACCATGCGTTCGACTTATGAATTAATTTTATTTGTAGGGGTAATATAAGACCACCAATGAAAGAAGGATTGGGTCTTCTCATGAGAGACATTCTCAAATGACATAGGTTTGTTAGGGGCATTCTCCATAAGAATAGAGTTAGGGCATACATTGTCGACTGTATTTCATATTAGAGGTGAGAAAGGAGTAGAAGAGCCTTACCCTCGACTAGGGTGGGGCCAAGTTGGCCAGTCGGCCATGGAATAATTGGAAATCTAAAGGGAAACAGAGAAAGGTTGTCCCACGACAAAGAAAGCTTTTGGGGTTTATGAGTTGAGAGTTCCTGAGGAGGGGATTCATGTCTATTGTAGGTTAGTTCCCTACAAAGAAACAAATAAGATTGGCTTCTCCACTAGGTTTTTTGTTACAAATTTGTTAAATTTATGGGTTTCATGTTTAGTATAAGTTGTTGCAAAGAACTTATTGTAATAATAGCTTGTTTCCTACAAACAACCATTATTTAAATAATTCTTGTGGTTTTTCTCAAAATTGTTTCCACCATATATTGTAATCCATGTTCTCATTGTGAGTTTGATATACCACCTAATATGTTTTTGATGTTTATGGTAGATTGATGTTTATAAACATCTTTCAATTTTTAAGGTTACACTAGTTTCAAAGAAAAAGAAATACAAAAACTAATAAACATGAAGATGATTTAAAAGCAAACAAAAAAATTTAAAGAGAAAAGACAAAACATATATATATTCATAAGTTAATGAATAACAAAAATGTTAATTTTTTTTAATACTTTAATTACAAACCATAAGAAAATTAAATATACCTTAATTATAAACCTTTAACTATAAACCTAAAGCCTGTTATTTAAAAAAAAACACTCAAATAATTGTGTTATATATAATGATTAGAATTGTTAAAAATAACTAATCATTTGAAATGTAAACATAAATGATAAATTTTTAAGAGGTATTGAAACAATAAAACAAAACTAACCCCTAAAAAGAAAAATTGAAAATATATTATCATGATTTCCATGTTCATAGAGTAAGTTGTTCATATTTGTTTTAGCTCGTTGCCTCATAATTTCGAACACGGTAATAATCGTGGACAATATTGTAGAAAAAGGGTTGATTTTGTCACACCTCCATATTTAAGCACTCGTAAAGGGTATGATGCATATTTAAATGGAGGTACAATAATTTTTTTATAATGTTATGGATGGAGATAATAATAATCTTATCGAATGTTTCCATGTCGATAGGAAATAGGATCATTTAATATTAATATCAATTTGAGGAAAAATATAAATGAATATATATATATATTTATTTATTTATTGTAATAAAATATTATAAATGAATATATATATTAGAAAAGGAAAAAGAAAAATGATGAAGATAATGTAATTCACAAATAAAATATTTTAATCTCTATGCTAATTAAATTATTTCAATGTTAACAATTTACATATTATGTATCATTTGAAATAATAATAATAAGTCTATGTATTATATAAAGTAATTGAAAACTCAGATTCATATTCAAATTCATATTATTGTAGTAATTTAAATATGTTGGGACAAGATGGATATATAATGTTCCTTAAAAAAACAAAGTTTTAAAAGAAAATTAGTTAGATATTCTACTTCATCACAAATTTCATCACCAAATAGTGATATTTTTTTTGTTCTAAAGAAGCTTAAATATATGATGCTATTTATGAGTATTGAGGAATATTTAAATGGATTAGAACATGGAGGAGGTTGTGTTTGATTGAAAAAAAATTAAAGTTGTATTAATGTTGATTGTTGTTATTTTAAAATTATTACCTATTGTGAAGTACATTGACATTTTATGTAAATATATAAATTTATTCATCTATAAATAACAAGATTTTAAATAACAAGATTTGAAATACTTGGGAATGAGACATTTGGAATTGAGATCCTTGTGTGAAATAATTCTCCTACAAGAAAGATTGTAGATAATGTTTTAGAGAAGATTTAATGAATAGGAGAGAAAATCCATTAAATAGCTTAAGGGAAAGGCTTTAAGCTTGGACAAGAATAAAGCACACCGGCACATAAAATTGAGATTTTAAGGAAAATCCTAGGTACGTAGTTGTGGAGGACCGCAAAATAGGGAGGACGCTAGTGGAAAAGTCTAACATGGAAGAAAGGTATTTTTGTTATCTTGTTGACAATTTTCCTCATCTAGAGGTAAACTGGAAGTGTAGTTCATGGTTGGGTGGCTAATGTGCTTACCAAGTACCAACAATTCTGGTTAGAAAATATGTGCATAATTACTTATGAAAATAGTTCTAAAATTAGTATGGTAAATAGGAATTTTGCTTTTAGTTTTCATATCTTTTAATGTTGAAGTTACAGTTATGTATATGAGTTATGTACATAATTATGATGCTTAATAATTTTACATTAAAGGATAATATCGAAGAATATATTCATATAGTGATTGAAAAATTAGTGATAACATTTCTTATTTTAAAGAAAATGCTATAGGAAATGAAAAGAGGATTTATTCACAATTTCATAGGGTTGTATGTATAGTAAGGTTATGTAGGTTATTTGTAGAACATTTCATTTCCCTGTAGATAACTATCGCTATAAGAATTTGTCAACAACAATTAACGAAAAAGTGAAGTTATAAGAGATAGATTTGGTACAATAATTATGGGAAAATGGATTTGGAATTACCGGGTATAACATTCAACATCTACATCTACATGAACTAACTCTTTCCTTTGTTAAAATATATATTTCATAAGAAAATAATTTACTACATGCATGAGTCAACATGGATTAAATAAGAAGTAATTACTTAAATTAATATGGTTATACTAGTCATTTGGAAATTTGCAATAATAAAGATATTTGACTATAAACCAAAGATACTTCAGTTGAAGACATGAAAAGAAGTTACAATGAAAAACAATGGACATTATTGATTGCTAGTCAAATTGGGATTTTCCATTTATCAGTTATTTTTTTGTGAAATTTTGATACTACCCTCGTAGATACGCTCATTAAAGTGAAAATTGTATATGAATTGACTACCACATGAAACTAGTAAATTTTTAATCTAAACATATACAAATAGAATAAGAATAGATTATTTTGCAGACATGCACATAAAGGGATTTTTATCTAAACCTATATAGGTTGAAAATATTTAAGGAAGTAATTCCTTTGGTTTTCTTATCAAGTAAGGCATAGATTGCAAACTCAAATCATAGAAATAAAGATGCAATGAAAAGAGTAATGAAACAATACCCATTGACTCATATTGAATTAAATTAAGTGATAACAATACTATTTAAATAAACTACAGAATAATATTCAGAATATGGAACAAATAAAAATGATCATACACTATTGTAGTGAGCATGCTTTTATCCCTATGACACTTCAGAGATTAATTAAAAGAGCCGCCTATAGCTACTCATAGTTTGAGTTTCTTAAATAAAACATGCCTAGTTATTTAAAAAGAAAGAAAATGTACATATTAAAGAGGGACTCTATGAGTGATTGATATATCAAAAAATAAGTTGGAGAGTACAATGTACAAGGTTTTCCTCCATAACTATGAAGCATCCATTAAATAAATCTAAAAAGATTTATATTGATAAAGGAATAGCTAAGAATGTGTAAAAACCAAATATTTCTAGCTCACTTTTAATGAGTAGCTACATTACAAGGAATAACAATAACCCCTATCAATCACCAGCTAGAAACAAAAACAAGTGGGATGGCTTGAGTTCGGAGTGAATTGTAAGTAACCTCGAGTCGTGATGCAACAAATTTAGTTGGACTGTGGTAGCAGGGAAGGATTCACTTGAAAATTTAATATGGATGGCATCAGCCTTCGGAAGGATTTTTACACCATGGAAAATAGGAAATAAAAAAGAAAAGGAAATACAAGTTTAAGGACAATATTTATCTGTATGACTGCATTCAATTGGATAGAGAGGAAACAAACCCTATACACACCCTCTAGCCATCGTTTCCTTGTAAAGTCACAAATAAATATTGTGTGTTAAAATCAGTTGAAAATGCCAAAAATGAGAAGAAAAACCATGGAATAGAAATTAAAAAAAAAACAGAAACAATAAATACCTAGAATTGTAAACTCTTTACCACGGTGATGCACGAGAGCAACACATCAAAAATCTTAACACTAGGTATCTACCTAAACAATGATTTAGATTTCCCTTTAGTGTTTGAGGATCTTATTTCTAAGGTTTTGCACACAAGGTACTTTTGCAAAGGCTAGAGTTCTCGAAATGGAGGTATTTCCCCAAGCGAATACAAGTTCGGTTTCGAGTGAAATAATCAGAAAAGAGAACAATTGATGCATAATGAAAGCCATAACTTAATTCAAAATTTTAGAAGGAAAATGTAATTCACAATACCAACAAGAATTGTAGGTGTGGAAGAACTAATGCATTACTTGTCTCTGCATGGATAATTGACTTTTTAAGAAAGAGACTCATAGAATGGAGAGAAAATTACTTGAGAACATATAATTTGCTTGTAAAATGAGTGGGTGGACCCTCTCTAGAGTGGTACCTCGAAAGGCACCCAAAGGATGTCTGCCTACAAGCTTTTTCCCTTTTAACATCACCCACTCTTAGCTAAGCCATTTTCTAAGGAGAAATTTGGTATATCATAATGTGTAATGCTGAAATTTTGAGGAATGTTGTGAGAACATGTTTATATATCAAGGCAAATTTATATCTCCCAACAACTCTATGGAATTAATGATATTTTTTTAGTTCATTTTGGAATGCATGGATATCCAGACACAATATAAAATTATATGAAATTATCAATATAATATTTCTCCCTTATTCTCAGTTTACCTCGAAATTTCTGCCTGATTTTTTTGAAACTTGAATGAGTAAGAAACAAAATATGTAATTGGGAAAAATCCCTTCAAGATGACCCTACACTCAAAACCCCCCTTTTATCCTCTTTGCATTTCGTCTTCATAATCACTAGCCTCAACCAAAATATCTAGTGGGACTTTCTTGGGCAGGATATTGAGAACATAGTTCTGCATATAGTTTCCTAAATTGCTATAGAATCAATCATATTTCCCTCACAGAGGTGTTCGTCTCTTGTAAAATGTCTGCGGGTATCTGGCACTGTTGGAGCTCATGACCATCTGTTTCAGGTATAGAAGAGATGACAGCACTGCACTAACATGTCCCCAAGCCACCTCAAGTGTTAATCAAGAACTCAGCCTTCAAGATGGTTAAGCTAAATTTTATAGATATGTATATTTTTCCTGTTATTTGCAAAAATAAAGAAAAAGTGCATAAACTTGCTCTTAAATGGACCATGGGACTTATAAAAACCAAACCACCAAAGAAAATTGTTGAACCACAGCCTCAGAAATCATTAAACTAAATTCAAATTAAATCACCTATTACCAATCTCAAAGCACAATTTTACTAGCATCAAGTTTTGTAACTCTTTTCTGAAATACCCAAACGAATGTATGTGTCTTTTCCCTTTCCTTAAGGCTGGTATATATATATATTATATGTTCTGGAATTGATTTTTGAAATACCCAAACTAGTGTATGTTGTTTTCCCTATTGTAACTCTTTTCTAAAGTACCTAAACCAATGTATCTGCCTTTACCCTTTTCTCAGCACTAATATATATATAATTATATTATATTATATGATATTATATGTGTTGTAACTGATTTCTGAGATACCCAAACCAAAGTTCGTACATAGGCTTGCTCTGAAATGGACCATGGGACTTATAAAAACCAAACGAGCAAACACAATTGTTGAACCACTGCCTCCTAAATCATTAAACTAAATTCAAATTAAATCACCTATTACCAATCTCAAAGCACACTTTTACTCACACTACGTTTAAGTTTTGTAACTCTTTTATGAAATACTCAAACCAATGTATCTTTCTTTCCCCTTTTATTAGGGT
>APFE031218349.1:22984-51082 GCA_000404065.3 Pinus taeda
ATATTAGTTATAAAATGATAGATTTTAAAGTTGTACATAAAATTTACACATGGAATTTGAGAGACATATTAATAACAAAATATGTGGCTATGCCATTTATAAATAGAATATTTTAATATTTTTGTTATGTAAAATATCTCTCAAGTTCTCTCTCTCTCTTATGTTGATTGGGTATCCAACTCATGAGGTTAGATCCATGCAAGTGACATGATATGCTTTGATCTAAAGGATTTGATGCTTAGTAAGGATATTTCCTACATATGAACATCAAAATGAAAGGTTGCTCTTAAAAGAAACTAAGTTCTACTTCATCATAGGTTTGATGGCCAAATAGTTAATTTTAGAAGACTGTGAGAGGCTATGTATTTGACGCAAGCCTAAAGCTTGCAATACCCAAGAAATTCATCTCTGGTCTTACCCAAAGAATTCATCATTATATACCCAAGTCAAAACCTCAACAGGTGGCAAATTCATACAATACCAATTTCTGAACAGTCATTTACAAACGTTTCAGATAAACTCCAACAACTGCTTCTATACCCACCACAATGGCAGTCAACCACGAGCCTCAAATCAGATTAACTATTTTAATCACATGCCAGTGCACACTTAAAGAAAACCAGGAAGTATTCATAACAATCTCATTAGTTTCATAAACAATATCATATATTTTTACTGGATTGCGCCCTTAACTTTAATCTTTATCTGCTTATATCAACCAGTGGCGATTTTGCCGAAGTCTTAACAGTGATATTCAATTGGCTGCCATACACACAATATATCTATATATCCACTCTTCCAGAGTGGGATTAACATATAAATTTGCATATATCAAATACAAACTGGCGGCGAATTCTCAAAGGTAATTGCGCCTGAAGTTCGAACTTTACTGCCTTGTCGCCGACTGTATTAATGTGCAGCTCTTGAAAATACTAGAATGCTCACTGTCCCTTTCATTTCCCTGTCTTCACACAATAGAATTTTATGAAGGTTCTTACGCTCAGATCCAATAGTTCGAACAAACCAATCACAATTGCAATCACCATCTCTGTATGGCTTCAATGCACAATGCGCCCATCATACAGTAAACAAAATGTGCCTTGCTTCAATTCAACCTTCCGCACGCAGCTCTTGACAAATGGATCATCGCTATCAAGTGGTTTAACACCATTTAAGGCTACCTCAATCCTCTTATTAACACAGGTCTTCACGATAAAACACTGCGCAGATGATAATGTGAGAACCAATATTTAACGCTGATCAGTCCCACACTTTTAATAGATCTACTAATCAGCAGTCTCCATTCCCTTTATAAGTTATTTACATTCGTTACAGCTCTAACGCAATGATATTGGCAATCTCAATTCCTGAGTTTAAATGTTACTTCATCAACAGTCGACCACCTCCACCATTCTAATGCGATGTGATTCAAATTGAATCGCTATCACAATCAACACTATGCCATGTGTTGGTTACAATTGTTCCGATGCTACCTCAATCGGAGATCAGAATTGTTGTATTACAACAGTTGGACAACGACTTTCCCATAATATTGCGATATCTTTCAGATTCAATATCATCTCAACCCGATCCACAAATTCTGCAGCTAGATCTGTGACTATATGGCGCGATGTTGGATAATTTCTCTGCGATCTAATGCTAATAATCAGGAGAACTAACGATTTACAAAACCATTTTATATGAGTCAATCTGCTCCAAGAGATTCACGAAATCTTTCCTTTTTTTCTTTGTATTAAACTTCTCTCAGTTCGCTACTATTAACAACGCCAAGATTTCATTAACACAAGAACTCTTCAACTAATTAAAATTACACATAGATCGCACACCCTAATCAATTGTGCAGACATCAAGCTCGAATTTGCACCATTTGTCATTTGAATTGTAAAGAATATAATTATGTTCATAATACTCAGGAACAAAACAAACAGAACCTTGTTTTTTTTCAATTATTCCAGGAATCAATAACTCTCATACATACTGTCACAATCTCTCTAAAATCTGAGCTTTTCGCTCCACACTAAAAACTATACACACATCAGTATCGCTCTTCTCCTCCCTACGACACACAAACTCTAATCCCTCTAAGAGGAAATCCCCTCGAGTTCATTACAATTTTTCCTCTATTTATTCTCTTAAATTATCTAATAGAGTTTCCTATTTTTCCAAGAAAGAACATAATTCTTCTATTCCGTTGTTTTCCAAGCACACCTAGACAAACATCTCTATCTCAAAATCCAAAATAAGCTAATCTTCTATTTATTACAATAACAAATTATTTGAGGAATCCAACCTCCTCAGTAAACTAGATTTTAACACACAGTAATGAAATTCACCTTGTGAAGCCACAACATGTGACCATTCCATCACATTGCTGGCTGGGTCTGGATGCTCCTGCATCAGGCTCCCAAAGTTTAAATTAACCATGATCTCCTGATCATGCATTTCATGCCTGTGTCCTCCTGGATCCCATACTTGGTTTGATAGTTTGTCCTAGATTACTACTGTTGTTGCTTGTTCCTCAAGTATTTCGCTTTTGTGCTGCAATGCCTCACTATCTGCTGTTGTCATTTCATCATATTTCGCTGTTTTTTTGCTTACTCTAATTTGCAATTCTTCATTCCTTGTTGGCTTCCCCATCAAAAGATTCGACTTATACAAATCTGCTATCTTATCTGGAAGTTCTCTCAAAAGTTCTGCACCATCTTTACTGGCTGCATTGTCCACAATAGCGTCTTTAATCCTCCTGCACTCTAGCTTTCTTCAAGATCAATGATCTTCAATGAATCAGTGTATCCTTTGAATTCAAAAATTCTTTTGCCATCCTCCTTAGTCTGCATATGACTATGAGTAGTTATTTCTTGAACAATCTTCAATAATTGTTTGTCTTTCCTGAAATCGATAGGACCTGTAAACACACAACAACCTTTAGTTTTCAAAATACAATACCTTCGATTTTCTTTTCATGCTTCAAGTACCAATCCTCCACCATAGATCTTTGGGATTTCAGTTGATCCTTCTTGCGGTGACTTGAAATCACTATGAATCTGTTCTAGTTTCCTAAACTCATTCATCAGCTTGGTATTCCACCTCCGTTGCAATAGCTTCCACTTCACCCTTTTCTTCAGCCTCCATCTGTACCTTCGATCTTCACTTATCTTTCTTTGTACTATCAGACCCATTTCTAGTTCTTCATTCTGCTGCCAACTTCTACATTTTTGCAATTTAATGCTTTCCTCAAATTCATTCTCACCTTCATATAATCGCTGCTCAGTTTCATTGATTTTAGCATCATATTTAGTAATGTTGTCTTCCGCACCTTTTCCTCCATTAATTTCTGTAGGCTTTGTTTCTCCTTTGGGCTCCTTGAGTAATCTTTCCAAGAATTCTATCTCCTTGTAAAATCTCTCCAGTAGATCATCACAATTTTTCTTCTCAGCTTCATTCTTTTCCTGGCATTCTTCCTGAGTTGACTTGCTTTCCACATCATCATATTGTAAGCATCTTTCATCAATTCCATTAAACAAATTCATCGGTTTACCTTTTTGTAGTCCCACTATGGAATTGTCTTCAGACTGCTGGTTTATATCAACCTCATCTGACTGTTTCACACCAAACAGGATTTCATCTGTGAACTCCTTCTGTTTCAATAGATCAACGCCTTCTTCCTCTAAAAGGGATTCACCATCATACTTTACCTCAAAATCTACATTCCTGGTGACAACTTTATGAGGCTGTCCATCACCCCCTGCACATCCTACAAACATACACAAACTATAACAATCAAAATCACAAGGCTTCATTGCCTGATCTGCCTCCTTTGTCACCATGTCTTCGAATTGTTCTGAACTCTGCCAGTAGTCTAGGAGATCTTCAGCTGACCTCTCATTATCCTCTTCTCCCAACATTTCACCTTGTTCTGGTTTAGAAATGGAAACTTCCAATTCTACCTCTGCTTCTCTGAGTTTCTCTGATTCCTCTTGAGCACTCAACATCTGCTCAATATTTCTCAATTCTTCTGCTATCTCTAACTTCACCTGTTGATTTCTCCTTTCTCGTAGCCTTGGCCACTTTACTCATTTCCTCATGGTCCAAACACTTTTCTGCAGCATCTTCATCAATATTCCAATCTGGAAATCTATCTCAGCTTTCTCTCGGTCAAAGTCTTCTTGACTCATGCCATTTACTTTGGCATCTTCCATTCTGTTGTGGCTTCCTTGTGAACTTCCGCTATGACTATCTGTAGTCATTTTCTATTCCTCTCTTTCCATAAGCTCCTTACATCTCTGCAACAAGCCTCTGCAACAGTAAGTCCTTCTTACTGTAGTCTTACCTCACTGAGCTCTCCTTACTTAGTCTTTTGGTAAGCACGATCCCTTATCTGCAATCTTCTCCTGAGCAACGCCTTTGCTCTCTCTAGGCTTCTGCAATCTCTCACCCTCTCTTTCGAAGACACTCCAATTGTCCTCTCTGTCCAATCTCTTCTTGGATCCTATAGGTTCACTGCCACTCCTAAGGACTTTCCTTATTCTGCTTTTAAGAAAGCATCAGGTTCTTCTCTCTCGGCTTTTCTTGATTTATTTTGCTGCATTCTTCACTCCTTTTGATGCTGTCACCTCTTCTTTGAATGGATTTCCTCACAGCTGCAATCTCGTACTAAACTTCATTCAAAAAAAAAACACATTCAATTTCAACAGAGCCAAGCTCTGATACCAAAAATGATGCATGCCTAAAGCTTGCAATACCCAGGAACTTCATCTCTAGTCTTACCCAAAGAATTCATCATTATATACCCAAGTCAAAACCTCAACAGGTGGCAAATTCATGGAATACCAATTTCTGAACAGTCATTTACAAATGTTTCAGATAAACTCCAACCACTGCTTCTATACCCACCACAATGGCAGTCAACCACGAGCCTCGAATCAGATTAACTATTTTAATCACATGCCAGTGCACACTTAAAAAAAACTAGGAAGTATTCATAACAATCTCATTAGTTTCATATACAATATCATATATTTTTACTGCATTGCGCCCTTACCTTTAATCTTTATCTGCTTATATCAACGAGTGGCGATTTTGTCGAAGTCTTAACAGTGATATTCAATTGGCTGCCATACACACAATATATCTATATATCCATGCTTCCAGAGTGGGATTAACATATAAATTTGCATATATCAAATACAAACTGGCGGCGAATTCTCAAAGGTAACTGCGCCTGAGGTTCGAACTTTACTGCCTTGTCGCCAACTGTATTAATGCGCATCTCTTCAAAATACTAGAATGCTCACTGTCCCTTTCATTTCCATGTCTGCACACAATAGAATTTTATGAAGGTTCTTACGCTCAGATCTAGTAGATCGAACAAACCAATCACAATTGCAATCACCATCTCTATATGACTTCAATGCACAATGCGCCCATCATACAGTAAACAAAATGCGCCTTGCTTCAATTCAACCTTCCGCACGCAGCTTCTGACAAATGGATCATCGCTAACAAATGGTTTAACACCATTTAAGGCTACTTCAATCCTCTTATTAACATAGGTCTTCATGATAAAACACTGCGCAGATGATAACGTGAGAACCAATATTTAACGCTGATCAGTCCCACGCTTTTAATAGATCTACTAATCAGCAGTCTCCATTCCCTTTATAAGTTATTGACATTCGTTATAGCTCTAACGCAATGATATCGGCAATCTCAATTCCTGAGTTTAAATGTTACTTCGTCAACAGTCGACCACCTCCACCATTATAATGCGATGTGATTCAAATTGAATCGCTATCACAATCAACACTATGCCATGTGTTGGTTACAATTGTTCCGATGCTACCTCGATCGAAGATCAGAACTGCTGTATTACAACAGTTGGACAACGACTTCCCCATAATATTGCGATATCTTTCAGATTCAATATCATCTCAACCCGATCGACGAATTCCGCAGCTGGATCTATGACTATATGGCGCGATGTTGGATCATTTCTCCGTGATCTGATGCTAATAATCAGGAGAACTAACGATTTACAAAACCATTTTATATATGAGTCAATCTGCTCCAGGAGATTCATGAAATCTTTCCTGTTTTTTCTTTGTATTAAACTTCTCTCAATTCGCTACTATTAACAGCGCCAAGATTTCATTAACACAAGAACTCTTCAACTAAATAAAATTACACACAGATCGCACACCCTAATCAATTGTGCAGACATCAGGCTCGATGCACCATTTGTCATTTGAATTGTACAGAATATAATTATGTTCATAATACTTAGGAACAAAACAAACAGAACCTTGTTTTTTTTCAATTATTCCAGGAATCAATAACTCTCATACATACTGTCACAATCTCTCTAAAATCTGAGCTTTTCGCTCCACACTCAAAACTATACACACATCAGTATCGCTCTTCTCCTCTCTGTGACACACAAACTCTAATACCTCTAAAAAGAAATCCCCCCGAGTTCCTTACAATTTTTCCTCTATTTATTCTCCTAAATTATCTAACAGAGTTTCCTATTTTTCCAAGAAAGAACAGAATTCTTCTATTCCGTTGTTTTCCAAGCACACCTAGACAAACAGCTCTATCTCAAAATCCAAAATAATCTAATCTTCTATTTATTACAATAACAAATTATTTGAGGAATCCAACCTCCTCAGTAAACTAGATTTTCACACACAGTAATGAAATTCACCCTGTGAAGCCACAACATGTGACCATTCCATAACATTGTTGGCTGCGTCTGGATGCTCTTGCATCAGTATTGAACTCATCATCACTATGAAAATTTTAGAAAACCTCAAGTTTGACCTCTAGAGAGTCTTCAGAAGTATATATTTTAGGTCATTATTTTAACATCTCATTTAAAAAATATTTGGCATGATTTTTACAATTGAATTCTTTTATGTCCATGTATTTGGAAATAAAAATATTTGTTGTGTTCCAAATTTTATTGATGTTGCAACACTTCATTTTCACAACTTAACTTTATTTCCTTACAAGCTAAAATAATATGAAGGGCCAAACCTCTTATCACACACTTGGTGGTTGGCTCCACTTCTTAGTAGTAGTAATACTAATGTATAAGTCCTTAGAGCACTCATGCAGGTCCCTTTTTTGGATTCAGGTCATGAGCATGGTGGTCCTTGGAATATTGATTACTACTAGAATTGATAAAACACTTATATATTGAAATCATATTTTATTATAATATACAAATGTCGAGGCTATGTAAACATTTTTTTCATTTGTAATTCAAAACTCCAATTTTGACCAATTTTTTTTTAATCTTTAATAGACTTTGAGTAATTCTCAATATTTCAATATATTAAGGAAACAATCAATATATTTTTCTCCCACACCCATAATGGGGGTTGATGATAATTTTGGAATTAATTAAAGTTGATCCAATCAAAGCCTTACATATTGTATATTTTTATTGTATTAATTTTTCATATCTAATAGAGAAATATTCATCTTCTTATAAGCCAATTATATGTAAAATTCAAAGCTTTCTAATGTATCATCTAAAGGGTTAATAATGCCCTATTTTGCAAGAATTTTTAGTGTTAACAGGATTGTTGCATTATATGATCTACTCATATAAAAAATAAATTGTTGTCTTTCTCTCATATATTTTTATAAAACATTTTTGAACTCTAGTCATATGATATGGTGGCACGGTATATATTTTTTAAATTTTCAAAATGTTAGATTGAATGTATTATTGGGATTCTAATATGAAGGAATAATTGAATTATAACTAGTATAGATCTATCATAACCATGTATCTAGCAAGAGTCTAGAGGGATCACATGTCTTGATATGCAAACCATTTTTATATGCAATACTTAAAAAAAATTCCACATCTAAAGGTTGCATCCCTCTAGTAACATGATAGATGATGGTTAAGATGTATCTCTCTCTCTCCAATTTTACCTTAATAAAAGTGTCAAAATGTAAAATAGTGATGCACTTGTAGTGATATAAAAATATGAATATAATTTTTTACATACATTATATAATATATACACATTTTATTATTATTATTATTATTATTATTATTATTATTATTATTATTATTTAAAATCATAGATAATATGAAAATTGTTGACATTGAAATAATTTAATAAACATGATCATTGAGATATTTGATTTATGGATTGTATTGTTGACATATGTGGATTGATCTATTTTATTAATATTATTTTGAAATATATAAATCAATATTACTTTCAATTACTTCTTCTCTTTTCACATTTAAATATTTGATTTTGGTCATATATATATATATTATATATAATATTATATATTATTATATATATATTATATATTTTATAAAGTTGATATTAAAATAAATTAGTTAACATTAAATAATTTAAATGATATATCTATATTTCCATTTTAAATATTAAATTATAAATAATATTCAACTTTGTTTGTTTTTTTAAAATTGGTTTAATTTTTTTTTAAATAACTAATAAACAAAGCATAATTAGAGTGAGACTATGTTTTATAATAATTTTAATTAAAACTAATGAAATATTTATGTATTTTTTGTATTTTGGATATAGCCTGTATTATTTTCTTCAAGTTTTCTTTTATTTTTATTTCAAAAGGGACACTTCTTAACTGTACATTGAGCATGGATAAAATTACATATCACCCTTACACTCGACTGTAGAAGGAGCCTGTGTCCTCAAGCATGTCACATCGATAAATCATATCTCTTTATTATGTTGGTAACGTATAGTTCTTTGAAATAATTGCTAGGAAAGATAATAGAGCATGTGACTTCAAGAGTTTGTACTGAAGGAAGTTCCCAATTAAAAGAAATGACTTATGAGGTATTTGGAATAATTCATAAAAGTGTTGATGTAGTACCATCAACCCCACCTCAAATAGAATTTTATTCTCACAAGCTTCAAGAAGGAGCATTGTGTGAGCCTAAGGAAAGGAACATGAAGTTTCTCTTTGTATATGAAATGTGATTAAATCGTAAACCTCTAGAAGCCCCAATGTGGAAAGAGGACGATATTCCTCATCTCTCTTATGGTTTTATTTGGTTAGTTTTAAAAGGAGCCTCGTGCATAGTGTTAGCGTAAAAACCAGACAATGAAATATCATGATGCGGGAAGTGCCCAATATAATGGAAGCTCGGCTATGAGAGGCCATACCATGTAGTTTCATTTTATTTCAAATGAAAATTTTATGTGGTTTATTTCGCATCCACTTTTTTTATGCCTTTAGTTTTTTCATAACCATTATATTAATGGGTCATGAGAATAGTCTTGTTTGCATATCCATGTTGACGACCATATGCTAGGCTTATGAATTAATTTCATTTGCTGGGTAATATGAAACCACCAAGGAAAGAAGGATTGGATCTTCCTATGAGAGCCATACACAAATGAGTAAGGTTTGTCAGAGGTAGTCATAAAAGCAAAGGAATCAAGTTCTACATGGTGAAGCATAATTCAATGTAGAAGGTTGGAAAGAGTAGACCTTCCCAACGCGTGACTCAGGTAGGGCCCATTATCTTGGTCGGCTCGTGGACTCGTTAGTTATTCATATAGATATGGAAAAAGGATGAACCCTACCAAAGCTAAGTTTCTTAATATGACATCATGGAATTAAGGAGCATACCGATAAAGAAATATTTTGGGGTTTGAGTGGTGAGAGTTCATTGTTGTGCAATTTTAGGTCCCTATATTACTAGTGTAAGTTGTTTTTGTTGTTAGTGCAACCCCCTTATTGTATTATTGTCCCAATATAATCCACATGTTTTTATTATTGGACCCCATAGAATCCCACTATTTTTATTATTTTGGCCCTACAATATTATTGTTATGTAGTCTCTCACTGTATTGGGACTACTTTGACTCTTATATATAGAAAGGAGGCCATGTCATTTGTATCATCCAGGAATTGTTCATTTATGTAATGTAAAGGAGGTTTCCCCACTTAAGAGTGTGATTTCTAAGTCAATGATCTATCTTTTCTATCTTTTCGTGACTTGGTTTCATAACATTTGGTATGAGAGCTTTGGATTCTAGGGTTTTTCTGCTCCAAAATAGGTCATCGTGGAATCCACGCTATAATTTTTTTTTTGCAAAGTTAAAATAAAACTTGTTTGAGCCAAAATCTTGGTGATCCACGAGTCCAAACTTCAGATCTTGTCTCACTATATTTTTGGAAATATGATCTAAGGAAGCTAGTGTTTTTGTAGGCTCAAGAATCCCATCTCAAATAGGTCATTGTGGAATTTTAGCTTTAATTTTTTTTCTACGAAGGTTCAGACTAGGAAATTAAAACCCATTTGATCCAAAATCATGGTTAAGCTCGAGGCTAAATTTTAGATATTGTTGCACTGTATTTTAAGAGATTTGGTCCAAGAATTAAGGGTTTTTTTAGACTCTTCAATTACATTCCAAACCGGCGACCTTAGGAAAATAGTCATAACTTTCTCAATGGACTGTACTTTGTTGTGTATTTGTTTTGAGATATGAAGCTAAAAACAGTGACACGTGGCAAGTCATACAAGTTCTCTCCTCAACCCATTTATAATGATGTCATTGTAGGAGATTGGGAATAACTCTTTATTGAAGAACTAAATATTGATGAGACTAGTGGCATTGGAAAGAGGATTCATAGGGCTACCATAGGTTGCAATTTCGGACCATGGAGATCTGAAATTTTAGAGATATAACATATTCAAGATCAAGATCCTAAAAGAATGAAAAATAATGACTTGAATCAAGAAAATAAAAACACCTAGTAAGCAAAATCGGATGGATGATTTGAAGAATGCGATTGAAGCTTAGATAAATAGTTTTATATGTGCCATGGAAGTAGATTTGAAGAAAGGCATGGAATATTTGAAGAAATACATTGAAGGTTTGAAGGATGTTGGGACAAAGATACTACAAGAAAGGCCTCCTAATGACGAAAAGGTAGTAGAGGAAACTCATCATGGTAAAAAAATAAATGTTAGTCATGATTTCATAGAATATAACATTGGATTGAAGACCCATCGTATTACAGAGATCGATATGACAAATTTCGATGTCAAGGATCCCATATCATGGATACCACAAATGGATAAATATTTTGATCTACATGATGTGCACTTGTTCCAAATGGTACATATTGCATATCTGTATTTAGAACTGAATAAAGTTTTATGGTATAAAGGGCTTTGTTCTCTTATAACACTTGTAACTTTCTCAATTTTCATGGAGGAAATGATAGCACGTTATGAGGATACAAAGAGAAACACCTTATTTATCTAATGGCAGAGCACACTCAGGAATTCCAAAAATTGAATATAAGGGTAAATAATATTCTAGAAAAATAGAGGATTCATGTCTTCATAAGGACATTAAAGGATATCATTGAACATGAGGATTGTATTTAGGAACCTCATTCATTCGAGAAGGAATTCAGGTTTCCAAGAAAAATGGAAAGCAAAATTATGGCAGCAAGGAAGCCTACCGCTCATAAATATAAAGATGGAAGTGTTGTTGCCCCTAGTCTTCCACAATGTACAAGGCTGTTACCACAACAATTAGAAGAAAAAAGAGCAGAAGGGATTTGTTACAGTTGTGATAGAAAATACATTAAAGGTCATAAGTGTGCTGAGAAGAAATTATTTTATATAGATTGTGAATAGGAGGAAGAAAAGGAATAGTAAATGTGAGAAGAAAAGGACATACACCAAGAACAAACTCTAGAGAAGAAGAAACGAATGTGACCATATCTTGTAATGCATTGGAAAGAATTACCACTACTCAAACTATCAAAATAGAATGATATATCAAGAAGAAAAAGGTAATAGTTTTGATTGGTTTGGGTCATACCTATAATTTTATTCATCGTAAGATAGCCAAGGAATTGAATTGCTTCCTATATCCAGCACCAAGGTTTCAAGTGATGGTTGCAAGTGGAGCAACCATAAATTACTCTCGAGAGTGCCATAATATCAAGCAATCAATGGGAGAATATGTATTGAATATCCCAATGATTTCCATTCCAATGGGTGGTGCTCATGCTGTACTATAAGTCCAATGACTACAATCCTTGGGTATAATAGCTTTTACTTTTCAAGAAATTTTCTTGAAATTTTTTTTGTCATGAAAGGAATTTGAATTAAGGGTTATCTCATCTAAACTTGGAAAGATAATCAGCTCTAATAGAATGACAAATCTTCTAATGAGACAACAACAAGGCGTAACTGCACAATTATGTTTGCTATAGGTTCCCACATCGAAATCATCTATTTCTCAAGATCTGCAAAATGTCTTGGAAAATCATTCCATGGTATTTTTGAATCCCAAATGCCTCATACCTATTCATGTTCATGATCATGGTATTAATTTTATTCAAGGAAGTGTTCCTCCAAACATCATTTAATGAATAGGAGTGAAAATACATTAAATCGAGCTAAGAAAGACTCAAATCTTGGACAAGAATAATGCACCACAGGATATAGAAGTAGGATTTTAAGGAATATCCTAGGCAAGTAGTTATGGAAGACCATAAAATAAGGACCCTGCTAATGGAAAAATCTAACATGGAAGAAAGGTATGAAATACCTAGCAAAGAAATCAAAAGAATTTTGTTATCTTGTTGACAGTTTCTCTCAAAAAGAGGGGAATTTGAAGTGTAGTTCATGATTGGGTGGCAAATGTGCTCACCATGTATGATTTACTACAATGATTCTCATTAGAAAATATGTGCATAATTACTTATTAGGATAGGTCTAAAATTAGTATGGTAAATAGGAATTTTTCTTTTAGTTCCAATATCTTTTAATGTTGAAGTTAGGGTTATGTATATGTGTTTTGTACATAATTATCATGATTAATAATTTTATATTAAACAATAATATCTAAGAATATATGCATATAGTGATTGGAAAATTAGTGATAACATATCGTATTTTAAAGAAAATTCTATAGGAAATGAAAAGAGGATTTATTCCACGGTTTCATAGGGTTGTATGTATAGTAAGGTTTTGGTGGTTATTTGTAGAAAATTCCATTTTAGATAGCTATTATTATAAGACTTTATCAACAACAATTTGCAAGAAAAACTGAAGAAGTTATAACCAATAGATTTTGTACACTAATTATGGGAAAATCGAAGTGGAATTACTTGGTATAACATTCAAGATCTACATCTACACAGACTAACTTTTTCCTTTGGTGTAATATATATTTCATAACAAAATAATTTACTACATGCACGAGTCAACATAGATCAAATAAGAAGTAATTACTTAAACTAGTGCCATCGAGTTCTAAGGAAGTATGGTGTTACTAGTCATTTGGAAATTTTCACTAATAAAGATATTCGACTGTAAATCAAAGATTTTTTAGTTGAAGATATGAAATGAAATTACAGCAAAAAACAATGGACATTATTGATAGCTAGTCAAATTCGGATTTGCTATTTATGAGTTATTTGTTGTAAAATTTTAATACTACCCTCGTAGATACGCTCATTAAAGTGAAAATTTTATATGCATTGACTACCACATGAAATTAATAAATTGTTAAACTAAATGTATACAAATAGAACAAGGATAGATTCTTGTGTCGACATGCAGAGAAAGGGATTTTCATCTAAACCTATACGGGTTGAAAATAGCTAAGGAAGTAATTCCTTTGGTTTTCTTATCAGCTGAGGCATATATTACAAACTTAAATCATAGAAACGAAGATGCAATGAAAAGAGTATTGAAACAATACCCACTGAATCATATTGAACTAAATTAAGAGGTAACAACACTATTTAAATAAACAAGAGAATAATATTCAAAATCTGGAACAAATACGAATGTTCATACAAGATTGCAGTGAGTATGCTACTATCCCTATGACACTGTAGAGATTAAATAAAAGGGCTCCCGATAGTGACTCATAGTTTGAGTTTTGTAAATATGACACGCATATTATAATTATTTAAAAAGATAAAAATTGCACATATTAAAGAGGGACTCTATGAGTGATTGATATATCAAAAACTAAGTTGGAGAGTACAATGTACAAGGTTTTCCTCCATAACTATGAAGCAAGCCTTGAATAAACCTAGAAACAAAAACATAGGCACATGGGACAAATTTATATTGATAAAGGAGTCACAAGCTAAGAATGTGTAATAACCAAATCTTTCTACCTCACTTTTAATCAATAGGCACATTACAAGTAATAACAATAACCCCTATCAATCATGAGCTAGAAATAAAAACCATTAGAAGGGCTTGAGTTCAGACAGAATTGTAAGTAACCTCATGCCGTGATGAAACAAATTTAGTTGGACTATGGTAGGATGGAAGGATCCACATGGAAATTGAATATCGATGGCATCATCATTCAGAAGCATTTTTACACCATGCATAATAGGAAATCAAAATAAGAAGGAAATAAAAGCTTAAGGACAATATTTATCTGTACCTATATATCACTGTATTCCTTTGGATCGAGAGGAAAAAATCCTATATATGCCCTCTCACCATCATTTTGTTGTAAATTCACAAATAAATATTATGGGTTAACATGAGTTGGAAATGCCAAAAATGAGAAGAAAAGCCAAGGAATAAAAAAAAAACCACAAACAAGAAAAACCTAAAATTGTAAACTCTTTACCATGATGATGCACCACAGCAACAAATCACAAATCTTAACACTAGGTATTTACCTAAGAGTGGATCCAGATTTCCCTTTAGTGTTTTAGGATCTTTTTTTGAATGTTTTATGCACCAAGTACTTTTGTAGAGGCTAGAGTTCTGCAAAAGGTAGTACTTCGCAAAGGGAATGCAAGCTCAGTTTCGAGTGAAATAATTAGAAAGGAGAAAAATTGATGCATAATGTGAACCATAACTTAATTCAAAATTTTAGAAGGAAAATGCAATTCACAATACCAACATTTTAAACAATAGGTACATAGAATCGAGAGAAAATTACTTGACAACATATAATTTGTGTATGAAATGAATTGGTGGACCCTCTACAGAGTGGTACTTCGAAAGGCACCCAAAGGATGCGTGCCTACAAACTTCTGTTTTCGAAAAATACATAACAATGGTAAAATATTCAAGGGATTTGCACACCAACGTGACAAGACAAAATGAGAAGGGGGCAAAAACACCATTCCAACAAAATTTAGAGATCCATCCACTCTGATTTCTCGATGAAGGAACCACGTATAAACTTACCAATAAGTCATATGACGAGCATGGGACATGACTTGAACTCTACCCACCTCCCAACGTGACATAAATAGAGTCCATCGCCACATGCCTGATACTAAAACAAAAAATTCTCAGACATCAAATACAAGAATAACTGAAAGCCATGAATGATAGAAAAGACAAATGAATGCAAATAGGGATGACCGGATTGAATTAGGGTTAGGAGGGGAAATTAGGATTGAAAAGCACTATATTATGTATTGCGTGTCATAATGGGGGTCATGTGTATTAGTTTTCGAAAAGAAGGATGGCACATTTAGAATATGTATTGATTATCGACAACTAAACAAGCTGGCCATTTTAAAAAAATACCCATTTCCCCGTATTGATGAAATATTCAATCAAGTGAGGGTCGCAGCTATTTTTTCCAAAATTGACTTAAGAACTCTATATCATTAACTAAGAGTGAGAAGTGAAGATATTCATAAGATAGTGTTTACGACTAGATATGGACACTACGAATTTGTAGTGTTACCATTTGGTCTTAATAATGCCCCAACAACTTTTATGTGCTAGATGAATCTTATATTCAACAAATACTTGGATAAACTTGCATCCGTATTTATCGATGATCTCTTGGTATATTCCAAAACTGAAGAAGAATATAAGGAAAGCTTAAAATGGGTGCTGCAAACTTTAAGGGAACATGAGTTATATGCCAAATTTAGAAAATGTGAGTTCTACAAAACCAAAATAAAATACTTGGGCCACATATTTCAAGGGAAGGACTAGTAGTTGATCATGCAAAGGTTAACTCCATAGTTAACTAGCTCATACAAAAGGATGTGTCTGCAATTTGATCATTTATAGGACTCGTGGGATATCACTGTAGCTTTACAGAGGAGATTTTCAGAATAACATATCATATCACATCTTTACAAAAAATAGGAGTAAAATTTCAATGGCCTACGAAATGTGAGAATAATTTTGGCAAGTTGAAACATTTACTTACAATGGCTCATATCTAGAAACTTGTAGATCCAAATAAGGAATTTGTAGTTTTCATTGATGCTTGTGTGGAAGGACAAGGGGGAGTTTTACTATAGGATAATTATGTTATAGGTTATGAGTATAGGAAATTTAAAATACATAAAATAAACTATGTTGTATATTATTCAGAGTTAGTTGTCGTCATATATTCCTCAAAGATGTGGAGGAATTATTTCTTAGGGAAGGAATTCTTTTAGTTAACTAATGATATAAGACTACAATTTCTTTTTATCCAACCAAATACCAATGCTAAACAATCTAGGTGGATGGCATTTCTTAGTGAACCTGAGTTCGACATAAACACACATAAAAGGGAAACAAAACAAGATAGGGGAAACTTTCAGAAGACTTGCTCATAATCTAATGGAAGTGGATATTAGTAGTACTAATAAGTATTTCTGAGAGAACATTAGGAATTCGATAAAAAGTGACGAGAAATACATTGAAATTTAGCAAAAGTTATAGCATATTAATAGTCGTGGTTATGCAAAGAATTCTGCAAAATTGTTGATTTACAAAATACGATTGTATGTTCCCAATGTACATACTTTGAAACAATTGATACTTGATGAGTATAATAAGAAAAATTATTGAGGACTCCGAGGATATCAAAAGATGGTCACAAAACTAAGGAAAGAATTCTTTTGTTCTAGAATGAAGAAAGAGGTGGCTAAATATTTGTCAAAATGTTTAGTGTGAGTAGGTAAAGATTGAGAATCAACACCTTGCTAGGCTAATGAATCCACTACGTATCCCTAAATGGAAATTGGAAATAATTTATTTAGATTTTATCCTAGGGATACCAAGGAAAAACACACAACATGACTCAATCATGGTGGCGGTGGATTCCTTAAGTAAGGCATCCCACTTTTGGCATGGCACAAATTGCTCATATATTCTTGAGAGATATTTTTCAATTACATGGAATACCCAAGATGATAGTATGAGACAAGGATGCCAAATTCATCTCAAATTATTGGAAGCCATTATTTGGGTTCATGGGGACTAAATTAAATTTTGGCACCACATACCATCCTCAAACGAATTGATAAAGTGGGAGAACCAACCAGGTTTTGGAAGACATAGTCAAAATCTATCTCATGCACAAACCTACAATATAAGAGGATTTTATTAATTTACTCAATTATTCCTACAAAAAAAGTTACCAAACATCAATATAAATGATACCTTTTGAAGCATTATATGGCATAAAATTCCATACAACACCTAGTTCGAGTCAACCAAAGGATAAATTGATTCTCATGTTAGATTCTTTGCATGAAATGGAGCAGATAGTATGAAAAATTTAATAGAATATTAAAACATGTTAGGATTGACCAAGAATTTATGCATAAGAAAGGAGAACATAGAAAGAGTTCAAAATAAGAGATAATGTATATTTGAGAGTGAAACCTAGGAAAATTACATTAACAATGGGAACTTGTCCATAATTGCCGCCACGGTTTTCTAGGTCATTTGAGATTTTGGACGCAATAGGACATGTAGCTTATCAATTAACACTAACTAGTCACATTAAAGTTCATAATTTTTTTCATGTGTCTTTACATAGGAAATATGTACATGACGGTTCTCACATTATTGACTAGAAATTGCTACAAATGGAACCCATAGAAGACTTTGTGGAAGAACCTATCAGGATCCTCGACAAGTAAGAGATTTGGCTCTAGAATCGAGTTGTCATTTGGGTCAAGCATTAATGGAAGAAATTTACTCCCAAAGAGTCCACATGGGAATGAGAAGAAGAAATTTTGAAAAATTATCCAGGTTTGTTCTAGAGGGAAGTAGCTGGTACAATAAACATGAGGGAAAGTGTAGAATAAAAGGGGTGAAGAATGTAATACCCCTTCGTACCTTAAGGTTGATTGTTGTTATTTTAAACTGAGTATATAATGTGAATGGTGGAAAAGCCATAAATTACATTGAGATATCATGTAAATAGATAAATTTTATTGATTAATAAATAACAGGATTGGAAATACTTGCGAATGAGACACTTTGAATTAACATCCTTGCATGAAATAATTCTTCCATGAGGAGGATTCTACATAAAGTTCTACATAATATTTGATGGATATTTGAGAAAATCCATTAAATCTCTTATCTAGTGATTATCTACGGAAAGATGCTAAGCTTGGAAAAGCATAAAGCATCACAGGAGATAAAAGCAAGCTTTAAAAGAAAAGCCTAGGAAAGTGATTGCAGAGGACCAAAAATGTGGGACATTGGTAATGTAATACCTAATAGAGAAATCAACATAGGTTGTTGATCTCTTTGGAAAGTTCTCCCAGCTTGAGGGGAGCTGCAGGTACAGTTCATGGTTGGGCAATGAGTGTGCTCACCAAGTACAATTTGCTACAACGATTTTTGTTAGAAAATTGTGCATAATTACTTCTGAGAATAGTTCTAAAATTAGTTCGGTAAATGGGAATTATGTGTTTGGTTTTGATATCTTTGAGTTCTGAAATTAGTGTGATGTATATGAATGTTGCACATAATTTTGATGCTTAATAATTTTGCATTAAACAATAATATTTAAGAATAGATGCATATAGAAATTGGAAAATTAGTGAGAATATATCGTATTTTAAAGAGACATGTATAGGAAATGAAAATAGGATATATTCCATGGTTTCATAGTGTCATATATATGGTAATGTTCCAAATTTTATTCGTAGAACATTACATTCCCTTGTAGATAACTATTATTAAACTTTGTCCAAAACAATTTTCTAGAAAAAAGGAAGAAGTTATAAGGGATGGATTTGGAACAATAATTTTAGGAAAATCAAAGTGAAATTATTGAGTATATACAGGAGCTAACTCTCTCCTTTGATCTAATATATATTTCATAGGAAAATGGTTGCACCGAGTTAAGATAGGAAAGGAATGAGTATGATGGGTATTAATTAGTGAATATGGAAGGATTAAATATGAAGTAAACACTTAAAATAATGTCACCAAATTCTAAGAAAGAATGGTGTTACTCGTCATTTGGAAATTTTCAATAACAAAGATATGTAATTGTAAATCGAAGAGGAGTAGAATACATGAAAAGTAATTACACTGAAAAACATTGGACACTATTGATAGCTAGTCAAATGAGGATTTGTTATTTATTAGTTATTTGATTAAGTATACTCCTAGTAATATTTTAATACTACCATGGTATAGTCGCTCATTACAATGAAAATCATATACGCATTGACTACCAATGGAAACTAGTAAACTATTAAACTAAACACACACAAATAGAACATAAATAGCTTCTTGTGCTCACATGCATCGAAATGGATTTCTATCTAAACTTATATGAGTTGAAAAAAGTTAAGTAATTCCTCTAGTTTTCTTATCAATTGAGGCAAATATCATAATGTTAAATCATAGAAAAAAACATGAAATGAAAATACTAATGAATCATTACCCATAAACTCACATTGAATTAAATTAACAGATAAAAATACTATTTAAATAAACTAGAGAATAAAATTCAAATTTTGGAATAAATACAAAGGTTCATACAAGACTATAGTGAATATGCTTCTATCCCTATGACACTGTAGATATTAATTAAAAGGAATGTTTATATCGATTCATAGTCAGAGTATTTTTTAATGCAACATGTATATTATTACTATTCAAAAAGGAAAAAAATATAACTCATATTACACAGGGACTCTACGAGACATTAATATGTCAAAAAAAGAAATGGAAAGTACAACACACAATCTTTTCCTCCATAATTATGAAGGATCCCTTGAATGACCCTCCAAACAAAAATATAGGCACATAGGATAAATTTATGCTCATGAAGGATTCACATGTTAAGAATGTGTCACAACCATATATTGATAACTCACTTTCAATCAATAGGTACATTACATGGAAGAATAGTAACCCATATCAATCACAGGAAAGAAACAAAAACCAATGTAAAGGCTTGAGTTCACAGAGAATTGTAACTAACTTGGACCGCTAAAGCAAAACATTTAGTTGGTAAAGGCACCATAGAAATAACATATATTGGACTATGGTAAGAGAGAAGGATCAAGCTGTAAATTCAATATGGACGGAAGTATTTTTACACCACACAAAATAGGAAAGCATTAATAAAAAAAAAAAAAACTTAAGGAAAAGATTTACCTGTATGACTACATTGCAATGGACACAGAGGGAAATACACTATATACACCCTCTCACCATCATTTCCTAGTAAATTCACATATATATCGTACGCATTAGCATAATTATGCAACGTCACAGATGTGAATAAAAGCCAAGGAACAAAAATATAAGAAAAATAAGAAAAACATAGAATTTTAAATTCTTTACCAAGACGATGCACAAGAACCGCAAATCCAAAATCTTCGTAACCCTGGGTATTACCTAAGCGAGGAGTCAAAATTTCTCTCGAGTGTTTGAGGATCATGTTCTGAAGCTTTCGCATGCCAAGTACTTTTGTAGAGGTGAGGGTTCTCGAGAAGGCGATATTTCCCAAAGGGAATGCAAGCTCTATGGCAAGTGAAATAATCTAAAAACAAAACAATTGATGCATAATATGAATCATAACTTAATTTCAAAATTTAGAAGGATAATGTATGTGAGAATACCAATAGGTGTGGACAAACAAATGCATCATTCCTCTCTCTCCAAATAATTGAAAATTTTTGCAGATTGGTACTTCTAGATGCACCCAAAGGACAAACGTCTATGAGCTTATGCTCCTCTAAAATCCATAATAGTGGTAAACTCTTCAAGATATTTTTGCACGAGGGAAACAAGATGAAATTGGAGGGGGAAGAAACACCATTGCAACAACATTTAGAGATCCACCCACTCTCAATTCTCACTGAAGTAGCCATGAAGAAACTTACCAATGATTCATATGACGAGGATGGGACACAACTCAAACTATAGCCAATTGTTAAAGTGACAGAACTAAAGGCCATCGCCACTTGCCTCATAAAAAAAAATATCTCACACATCAGTTATAGGAAGGATCAAAAGTCATGAATGAAACAAAATTTGAATGGATGCAATTCGAAGGAAAATTACCAGAGTTTATGTGTGAGAATTGTCTTCCACCATCTTATGAGGTGAGTATAATAGTTCATGTGGAGTTCACATGGAGGGGATTTGGGCAAAATCTTCTTAGAACATAAAATCCATGTGTTGAAGGACACACTCATTGCATGGTAACAATTTAACCCTAATCCATATCTAACCTATTACAGACCCAAGCTACATAGCTAGCATAAATTTGAGGTTAAAAAATGGGTAGGGCACATATATCAAGGGAACATAATGATATAGGCATAAGTAAATATAATGAAAGATGAATCAACTGTTCGTAAGTCTCACATAACGTAATAAGATGACTATGTGACAATGTAAAACAATGTAAATATGTTCATAGTAAACATGTATATATAACTCTACCATGTAATTGAATATGTATAATATAGAGTTATCAAGCCTTTGTTGTCATGCAATTAAATATCTATAAGGGAGAGTTAACAATACATTACATTATTATATCCATCCATGGTATGTATTTTTATTGTAATATTCACTAAGAGTATGATAATATTAGATTGATATAGTGAAGGAAAATAAAAATAGGGGAGCTATGTCATAAATAAAATGAATAGGAATGTTTACTTTGCAACAAGGCTTCCAAAATTTTAATTTAATTATCAATAAGAGGGATTTAACCATTGAATAATATTTTAGAATATTATTATTAGTATACACAACTCAAACAATGAGATTTATCTCATACATGATTACAAACTTTTTGGAAATTTCATTAAAATGATTAATTAAACAAATGTGATATTCATGAGTGTCATATGAAGTGAGATATGATTTTTCTAGCATGTGGTATTATTGATAAGCCACTACATTTTAACAAATTCTATTTTAAAAGACACTATAGATCAGGTTGTGAAGATATGCTAAAGAATATGGAAAAGGATTTGAAGAAAGAGAAGTTAACACCTAGGGAAAAAAAATTAAAAGAAAATTAAAGCTTATTATTATAGAAGCAACTCAGTAAGGGCTTCCAAATGAAACATACAAGAAGAATGTACAAAGACTTGACAAGAAACAAAACAAAAAATAGAAGAATGTGACTTTTATCTAATTGTTCAAAAGGAAGCCACAATCATATTAACTCAACTTGGAAAATAGACACAAAGCCTATCAAATTCCATAGAGATTAATTACGGCTTCAATTTTTTTAATATCATTATCAATAATTACTAGCAATCCATATAATTAAATTTTTTGGTAAATGCTAATAATAATCCAATACATGATAAGCATAAAATAAATTTAGTGCATCGCACATGTAATGTTGCATGGATTTAAAAGAACATTAAAATAAACTTATTGTAACTTTATTTTAAACCATGGTTCTGTTTAATTATAAAATTAATTATTAGTTAAAATATCTAAATATTTTAAAAACCTATATACATATTTTTAACCATACATATTTACACTTAATTTAACATTGAGATTCTTAAGTGGTAAATATCATTTGTTATACTACCATGCCTCAATACCATAACTTCTTAATACAATATTCCAAATATAACATGTGTTCATATGACATTTTCTTTAATTAATTAAACAGAGATAAATTAACTAAACAAGCATAACTATCTTAGACATAAATCTTGACCCTTGATCTATGAATATTATTATAAATATTTGGTCATATTCCATAAACATTAAATCTCTACTTACCACCTAATAATATTGATAATTTACATAATCATGAGCCTTGTGGTGAGTATGGTTAGATATTGTTGTTGTTGACTATGTTGATGCCCACGTTAACAATTAATGACCATATGAACTATAATTGACATATCTTAATGTTTAGATTAAGATGTTAATGCATATCTTGATATTTTATTATATAATTTAATAGGTTATCGTTACGTGAAATGTAAATTGATATGCTTTTAGAGTATTACAAAAAGGATACAAAGAGAAACACCTTCTTTAGCCAATTGATCAATCTAAAACAAAATGGCTCAATGGTAGAGCACATTGAGGAATTCCAAAAATTGAATATAAGGGTAAACGATACTCTACAGAAATAGAGGATGGAGGTCTTCATAAGGAGTTCAAAGGATGACATTCTACATTAGGTTTGTCTTTGGGAACCTCATTCATTGGAGAAGGCATTTGGGTTTCCAAGAAAAATGGAAAGCAAAATTAAGGCAACAAGGAAGCCTACCTCTCATAACTATAAAGATGGAAGTGTTGTTGCACCTAGCCTTCGACAACCTACAAGGTTGTCGCCACAACAATTGGAAGAAAAAGAGCAGAAGGGCTTTGTTACAGTTGTGATAGAAAATACACTAAAGGTGATAAGTGTATTGAGCAGAAATTATTTTAAATAGATTGTCAATATGAGGAAAAAAAGGAACATGGAATGTCAAAAGAAGAGGATATACACGAGGAACAAACTCTAGAGAAAGAAGAAATAAATCTGACCATATCATGTAATGCATTGCAAGGAGTTACCACTCCACAAACTATCATAATAGAGGGACATATCTAGAAGAAAAAGGTAATAGTATTGATTGATTCGGGTCGTACCCATAATTGTATTCATTGTAAGATGGCCAAGGAATTGAATTGCTTCCTATATCGAGCACCAAAATTTCAAGTTATGGTTGCAAGTGGAGAAACCGTAAATTGCTTTAGAGAGTGCCATAATATCAAGTTATCAATCGGAGAATATGTATTGAGTAGCCCAATTCTTTCCATTCTAATAGGTGGTGCTCATGTTGTACTACGAGTCCAATGGCTATAATCCTTGGGTACAATAGCTTTTACTTTTCAAGAACTTTTTATGCAATTTTTTAGTAAGGAAAGGATGTTGAATTAAGGGGTATCACATGTAAACTCGGAAAGATAATGAGCTCTAATAGAATCATAAAGCTTCTAAAGAAAGAACAACGAAACTTAATTGCATAATTATGTTCATTGTAGGTTCCCACATTGAAATCATCTATTTCTCAAGATTTGCAAAAAGTCTCGGACAATCATTCAATGGTATTTGAGACTTCCAAAGGCCTCCCACCTATTCATGGTCATGATCATGCTATTCATTTTATTCCAGGAAGTGTTCCTCCAAACATCATACCTTACCTAATGTGAAGACACGTAAAGGTAAAAAAGGATCTCGATAGTCTTAAATGATTTTTAGAATTATCTTCAGAAGAACAACAAAAATGGGTGACAAAGATGTTGGGTGATGACTTTGAAATCATATACAAGAAAGGGGAGAAAAATGTTGTTGCCGATGTACTCTCAAGAAAGGATGAGGATGTGGAAGCACTATTTTGTGCCATTTCTATTATCCATCTAGATTGGATAAATGAAGAAAATGATGAAGGGAACAATGACGAAGAAGTATGGGAAATTATTCAAAAGCTGCAAAAGATCCCAACTAACACAATAATGTGAGAACTTGATGAAGAAGGAAAAATCATATTGGAACATGAAAAAGTCACAAACAAAAGAAATGGACATTGTCATCCTACCTCATCATCTTTATCTCTCTATCTCCCCCCACACATATATACTCTCTCTACATCTCTTGGTTGTCACTCCCCCCTCTCTCTCCACTTTCTCTCTCTATGTGACTCCTCCCCCTATTCTATCGCCATTTTTCTCTCTCTATGTGACTCTTCTTCCTGCCATCTATTTCCCTTCAACTCCATTTCTCTCTCCCTCCCTCCCTTTCCTTCCAAATCCATTTCTCTATCCCCCCTTTCTCCACCTATCTCTCAAGTCCTCTCTCATCCTTCCTCTCTCTCCCATTGTCTCACTCCATCTACAGCTCTACCTATATAAGTGTGCCTTTGTTCATACCTCCCATATATATCTAGAGTTAATATATATCATGATATAATTAATATTATAATATAACCAAATTTAATATTGCATTAATCTAAATTATAAATTTATAATATTAATATTATAATATATTAATAATAATATTAAATTTATTTATATCTTTTACTTACCATAGAGATATGGAAGTGTAAGTACCTACAAAAAGGGGGGAAAACCAATAAGAATCGAAGGAAAAGAAAAAAACAAGATGATGTGAAGTAACAGTTTCAAATAACACGTATAACCGTGTGAAATATACCTAGTTGGAAACCCTGTGTGGTATAAACTTCTTCCGTGTAACCAAAAATTTTCAATAATTAGTGTGATAATCGAGTAGCGAGCATAACTAATGAACAAATCTCATACCTAATGAAGGAAACCGAACCAAACTAGTTCCGCGCATCACTGCCTCCTAGCAAACCAATTGTTGACTCAAATGCTCCACGGTAGCGTGGGAATAGACTTTTAACGTACTGGCAGAAGAGAAACATTTTCATACAGATATTTTGAAAATGAGGGCATCCATCAATGTTTCGTTAAAATAGAGTGAAAAAAATAACAATGGAAAGAAATAGAAGAGAAAATTACCACCCAATTACAAACTGGCCAATATACCTATGGATTCCCTCATGAAGTGTCACAACGATGGTAGTTAAAAAGTATTTGGTACTTTGCGAAGGGGAGGCGCTGTGGACTGATCACAATAGAAGGAAGAAAACATCAACTAATTCCAACACCATGGCGTTAGGAAGCGACCCATAACATGGAAAAGGTTAATCACACAAATCATCACTCAATATGTGGTGGAGGAAATGTAGAAAAAAAGGATGAACTTACAGATCGAAAGAAGTTAGGAAGCATCTCTAGCATTTTCTATAAGGAGGTTACCTTGTTTCAGTAGGGGAAGAGTGCCACGATTCGATATCTAAATAACAGTTGTCGAAACTCTAATGATTCCCCCATGGGAGTTAACGGATTAGAAACTGCAGTGGGAAAAAAGAGTGGATGAAAGAGAAACCTGATCAAATGATAAGATTAGAGTTGGGGTAAACATTATTAGACAGTTCGATCCCCCTTTTCTCCCCACTTCATATATATATATATACTTCATTATAGTAGGATATATCTTCTGTAACACGGTTGTTACGGATGAATACCCAACTAAGTGTATGTTAGCTATTCCTTATCTTTCACAGCGCATAATAATATACTATATATACTGAAATAATATACACAATGCCAATCATATAATTATAATCATAATATTATATTGATACTCCTTTTTTTAAATTTAGATTAACAGGCTGTAAATTATTTGAAACATTGAAAATGAATTATATATATAATTTTATATCAATCTAATAATTATTATTATTATTTTTATAATAATAATAATTTTATATATATATTTATATATATAATTAGTTTTCTAAAATAATTTGAATAAATGTGATTGACACTATTGTTAATACACTCCTAAATATTAAGTAGTTTATTCAATTCTCCATATTATTATTTATGTATTATTGTTTTATCATGACCATAATATAAGGTCACTAATTTCAAACCTTAAAAAACAAATTGTTAAAATAAGATAATAATATATTTGAACAATCTTTTCTCACATTAAAATAGGTTGAATTAATTTTATATATATATAGAGAGAGAGAGAGAGAATTAGTTATAAAATGAGAAAATTTAGGGATGTATATCAAATTTACACATGGAATTTGAGAGACATATTAATAAAAAAATATTTGGCTATGAGATCTATACATAGAATATTTTAATATTTTTGTGATGTAAAATATCTCCCAAGGTCTCTCTTTCATATGTTGATTGGGTGTCCAACTCATGAGGTTAGATCCATGCAAGTGACATGATATGCTTTAATGTAAAGGATTTGATGCTCAGTAAGGATATTTCCTACATATGAACATCAAAATGAAAGTTTTCTCTTAAAGAAACTAAATTCTACTTCATCATAGGTTTGATGGCCAAATAGTGAGAGCAAAATTTTGATTTGAAGAAAGGTTAAATATATTAGGTTATTCAGTTATTGGTTGTGCACCTCCAATTTAAAAATAAAAAAATGTACATAACTATAACATACATGACTAATAGTTATTTTTAGAAGACTATGAGAGGCTATGTATTGAACTCATCATCACTATCAAAATTTTAGAAATACTCAAGTTTGACCTCTAGAGAGTCTTTAGAAATACATATTTTAGGTCATTATTTTAATATCTCATTTAAAAAATATTTGGCATGAGTTTTATAATTTAATTTTTCTATGCCCATGTCTTTGGAAATAAAAAAAATTGTTGTGTTCCTAATTTTATTGATTTTGCAATACTTCATTCTCATAACTTAACTTTATTTCCTTACAAGCTAAAATAATATGAAGGGCCAAACCTCTTATCACAGACTTGGTGGTTGGCTCCACTTCTTAGTAGTAGTAATATTAATGTATAAGACCTTCGAGCACTCATGGAGATCCCTCTTTGGGATTCAAGGCATGAGCCTCATGGTCATTGGAATATTGATTACTACTAGAATTGATACAACATATATATATTGAAATCATATTTTATTATAATATACAAATGCCGAGACTATGTAAAGATTTTTTTTTCATTTGTAATTCAAAATTCCAGTTTTGTCCCAAAAAAAAATAGCTTTAATAGACTTTGAGTAATTCTCAATATTTTAATATATTAAGGAAAGAATCAAGATATTTTTCTCCCACACCCATAATGGCCGTTGATAATAATTTCAGAATTAATTAAAGTTGATCCAATCAAAACCTTACATATTGTATATTTTTATTGTATTAATATTTTCATATCTAATAGAGAAATATTCATCTCCTTATAAGCCAA
>APFE031218349.1:51653-62923 GCA_000404065.3 Pinus taeda
CAAACTATAGCCAATTGTTAAAGTGACAGAACTAAAGGCCATCGCCACTTGCCTCATAAAAAAAAATATCTCACACATCAGTTATAGGAAGGATCAAAAGTCATGAATGAAACAAAATTTGAATGGATGCAATTCGAAGGAAAATTACCAGAGTTTATGTGTGAGAATTGTCTTCCACCATCTTATGAGGTGAGTATAATAGTTCATGTGGAGTTCACATGGAGGGGATTTGGGCAAAATCTTCTTAGAACATAAAATCCATGTGTTGAAGGACACACTCATTGCATGGTAACAATTTAACCCTAATCCATATCTAACCTATTACAGACCCAAGCTACATAGCTAGCATAAATTTGAGGTTAAAAAATGGGTAGGGCACATATATCAAGGGAACATAATGATATAGGCATAAGTAAATATAATGAAAGATGAATCAACTGTTCGTAAGTCTCACATAACGTAATAAGATGACTATGTGACAATGTAAAACAATGTAAATATGTTCATAGTAAACATGTATATATAACTCTACCATGTAATTGAATATGTATAATATAGAGTTATCAAGCCTTTGTTGTCATGCAATTAAATATCTATAAGGGAGAGTTAACAATACATTACATTATTATATCCATCCATGGTATGTATTTTTATTGTAATATTCACTAAGAGTATGATAATATTAGATTGATATAGTGAAGGAAAATAAAAATAGGGGAGCTATGTCATAAATAAAATGAATAGGAATGTTTACTTTGCAACAAGGCTTCCAAAATTTTAATTTAATTATCAATAAGAGGGATTTAACCATTGAATAATATTTTAGAATATTATTATTAGTATACACAACTCAAACAATGAGATTTATCTCATACATGATTACAAACTTTTTGGAAATTTCATTAAAATGATTAATTAAACAAATGTGATATTCATGAGTGTCATATGAAGTGAGATATGATTTTTCTAGCATGTGGTATTATTGATAAGCCACTACATTTTAACAAATTCTATTTTAAAAGACACTATAGATCAGGTTGTGAAGATATGCTAAAGAATATGGAAAAGGATTTGAAGAAAGAGAAGTTAACACCTAGGGAAAAAAAATTAAAAGAAAATTAAAGCTTATTATTATAGAAGCAACTCAGTAAGGGCTTCCAAATGAAACATACAAGAAGAATGTACAAAGACTTGACAAGAAACAAAACAAAAAATAGAAGAATGTGACTTTTATCTAATTGTTCAAAAGGAAGCCACAATCATATTAACTCAACTTGGAAAATAGACACAAAGCCTATCAAATTCCATACGAAATTACGGCGTATCAATTTTTTTAATTCATTATCAAAAAATACTACAATCCATATTATTAAATTTTTTTGGTAAAATGCTAATAATATATAATACATGATATAGCATAAATAAATTTAGTGGCAGCGCACTGTAATAATGTTTGCATGGATTTTAAAGAACATTAATAAACATTGTAACTTTATTTAAACCATGGTTCTTGTTAATTAATATATTAGTTAAAATATCTAAATATTTTAAAAACCTATATACATATTTTTAACCATACATATTTACACTTAATTTAACATTGAGATTCTTAAGTGGTAAATATCATTTGTTATACTACCATGCCTCAATACCATAACTTCTTAATACAATATTCCAAATATAACATGTGTCATATGACATTTTCTTTAATTAATTAAAGAGAGATAAATTAACTAAACAAGCATAAATAACTTAGACATAAATCTTGATCCTTGATCTACGAATATTATTATAAATATTTGGGCATATTCCATAAACATTAAATCTCTACTTTCCACCTAATAATATTGATAATTTACATAATCATGAGCCTTGTTGTGAGTATGGTTAGATATTGTTGTTGTTGACTATGTTGATGCCCATGTTAACAATTAATGACCATATGAACTATAATTGACATATCTTAATGTTTAGATTAAGATGTTAATGCATATCTTGATATTTTATTATATAATTTAATAGGTTATCGTTACGTGAAATGTAAATTGATATGCTTTTAGAGTATTACAAAAAGGATACAAAGAGAAACACCTTCTTTAGCCAATTGATCAATCTAAAACAAAATGGCTCAATGGTAGAGCACATTGAGGAATTCCAAAAATTGAATATAAGGGTAAACGATACTCTACAGAAATAGAGGATGGAGGTCTTCATAAGGAGTTCAAAGGATGACATTCTACATTAGGTTTGTCTTTGGGAACCTCATTCATTGGAGAAGGCATTTGGGTTTCCAAGAAAAATGGAAAGCAAAATTAAGGCAACAAGGAAGCCTACCTCTCATAACTATAAAGATGGAAGTGTTGTTGCACCTAGCCTTCGACAACCTACAAGGTTGTCGCCACAACAATTGGAAGAAAAAGAGCAGAAGGGCTTTGTTACAGTTGTGATAGAAAATACACTAAAGGTGATAAGTGTATTGAGCAGAAATTATTTTAAATAGATTGTCAATATGAGGAAAAAAAGGAACATGGAATGTCAAAAGAAGAGGATATACACGAGGAACAAACTCTAGAGAAAGAAGAAATAAATCTGACCATATCATGTAATGCATTGCAAGGAGTTACCACTCCACAAACTATCATAATAGAGGGACATATCTAGAAGAAAAAGGTAATAGTATTGATTGATTCGGGTCGTACCCATAATTGTATTCATTGTAAGATGGCCAAGGAATTGAATTGCTTCCTATATCGAGCACCAAAATTTCAAGTTATGGTTGCAAGTGGAGAAACCGTAAATTGCTTTAGAGAGTGCCATAATATCAAGTTATCAATCGGAGAATATGTATTGAGTAGCCCAATTCTTTCCATTCTAATAGGTGGTGCTCATGTTGTACTACGAGTCCAATGGCTATAATCCTTGGGTACAATAGCTTTTACTTTTCAAGAACTTTTTATGCAATTTTTTAGTAAGGAAAGGATGTTGAATTAAGGGGTATCACATGTAAACTCGGAAAGATAATGAGCTCTAATAGAATCATAAAGCTTCTAAAGAAAGAACAACGAAACTTAATTGCATAATTATGTTCATTGTAGGTTCCCACATTGAAATCATCTATTTCTCAAGATTTGCAAAAAGTCTCGGACAATCATTCAATGGTATTTGAGACTTCCAAAGGCCTCCCACCTATTCATGGTCATGATCATGCTATTCATTTTATTCCAGGAAGTGTTCCTCCAAACATCATACCTTACCTAATGTGAAGACACGTAAAGGTAAAAAAGGATCTCGATAGTCTTAAATGATTTTTAGAATTATCTTCAGAAGAACAACAAAAATGGGTGACAAAGATGTTGGGTGATGACTTTGAAATCATATACAAGAAAGGGGAGAAAAATGTTGTTGCCGATGTACTCTCAAGAAAGGATGAGGATGTGGAAGCACTATTTTGTGCCATTTCTATTATCCATCTAGATTGGATAAATGAAGAAAATGATGAAGGGAACAATGACGAAGAAGTATGGGAAATTATTCAAAAGCTGCAAAAGATCCCAACTAACACAATAATGTGAGAACTTGATGAAGAAGGAAAAATCATATTGGAACATGAAAAAGTCACAAACAAAAGAAATGGACATTGTCATCCTACCTCATCATCTTTATCTCTCTATCTCCCCCCACACATATATACTCTCTCTACATCTCTTGGTTGTCACTCCCCCCTCTCTCTCCACTTTCTCTCTCTATGTGACTCCTCCCCCTATTCTATCGCCATTTTTCTCTCTCTATGTGACTCTTCTTCCTGCCATCTATTTCCCTTCAACTCCATTTCTCTCTCCCTCCCTCCCTTTCCTTCCAAATCCATTTCTCTATCCCCCCTTTCTCCACCTATCTCTCAAGTCCTCTCTCATCCTTCCTCTCCCCATTCATCACTCCATCTCAGCTCTACTATAAAGTGTGCCTTTGTTCATACCTCCCATAGAATATCTTAAGAGTTAATATATATCATGAAATATTAATATATAATATACAAATTAAATGCATTAAGCCTAAATTTTAAATTATAATATTAATATTAAATAATTAATAATAATATTAAATTTATTTATATCTTTTACTTACCATAGAGATATGGAAGTGTAAGTACCTACAAAAAGGGGGGAAAACCAATAAGAATCGAAGGAAAAGAAAAAAACAAGATGATGTGAAGTAACAGTTTCAAATAACACGTATAACCGTGTGAAATATACCTAGTTGGAAACCCTGTGTGGTATAAACTTCTTCCGTGTAACCAAAAATTTTCAATAATTAGTGTGATAATCGAGTAGCGAGCATAACTAATGAACAAATCTCATACCTAATGAAGGAAACCGAACCAAACTAGTTCCGCGCATCAGTGCCTCCTAGCAAACCAACTGTTGACTCAAATGCTCCACGGTAGCCTGGCAATAGACTTTTAACGTACTGGGAGAAATAGAAGAGAAAATTACCACCCAATTACAAACTAGCCAATATACCTATGCATTCCCTCATGAAGTGTCACAACGATGGTAGTTAAAAAGTATTTGGTACTTTGCGAAGGGGAGGCCCTCTGGACTGATCACAATAGAAGCAAGAAAACATCAACTAATTCCAACACCATGGCGTCACCATGGCGTTAGGAAGAGACCCATAACATGGAAAAGGTTAATCACACAAATCATCACTCAAGATGTGGTGGAGGAAATGTAGAAAAAGAAGGATGAACTTACAGACCGAGAGAAGTTAGGAAGCATCTCTAGCATTTCTATAAGGAGGTTAACTTGTTTCAGTAGGGGAAGAGTGCCACGATTCGATGTCTAAATAACAGTTGTGGAAACTCTAATGATTACCCATGGGAGTTAACAGATTAGAAACTGCAGTGGGCAAAAAGAGTGGATGAAAGAGAAACCTGATCAAATGATAAGATTAGAGTTGGGGTAAACATTATTCGACAGTTCGATCCACGAGAGTGAATCCTCACCATTTGAGTATGGAGTACTCACCATCCATGTGAAGTTCATTTTACGATGTCGAAGACCACCTCGCTCGTGATTTACCACACCATCAATATATTCATTAAGTCATAACCGGTCATGGACAAACACTTATAACCTTGATGTATCGTGAGAGTGGTATTATCACCATTATCCAAAGGTTGTGCATAAGTAGACTTCCTTTTATCCAGAGGTTAGGCATAAGTAGACTTCCTTGCCTTTTGCGGAGTATAAAAATAAGGATAGGGTTAAGTTCCAAGGTAAGATTCAATTCAAGTATGTGAGTATATAAAAAGATCTTGGTATCAACCATAACTTAGAATTAATAGCCTTAGCACAAGAAATCCATTAATAGATTAAGAATGTGCCTTAGCACAAGAAATCCATTAATAGATTAAGAATGTGGTTGAGTTCATTATAATTTGAATTAAAATAATGTGCAATTATTTATCTATTTATGGAAGAGGTAAGTAGAAATAAATTCACTAAATACATTCTGGATTTTCAAAAAAGAAATAATGTGTAGTGGTCATAAGCCAATAAATGACAAGTACTAAGGAAATTTCTAGTTAAAAGAAAGAGTGTATGAGGTGTTAGAAAAATTAAAAAAAACAAAGTAGAGTAGAAAAGAAAATATTAATATAGAGCTAAAAGGAGATTCATGTTTCTTGTTGGTTAATGCCCCACAAATAAACAAAAAGGATTGGTTTTTTCTTTAAGTTCCTACAAATTGATGAAATTTAGGGGGTGGCCTCTCTTATAAATTGGTGAAGATAAATTATTGTAATAGTACATCAATTCTTCCAAAAAAACCATTATTTAAATAGTTTTTTTTTGTTTTCTCTAAAAGAGTTTCAATGTATATTTCATTTTTTATGTTATCATTATGGAATTGATGTACCATGGAACAAGTGTTTTAATATTTATTATAAATTGATTCCTATGAAGGTTAGTCAATTTATATGGTTATACTAGGTCCAAATAAAAAATAAAATATAAAAACTACAAAACATTAAATAATAAAATAACTGTAAGTAAAACAAGAGAAAAAAATTCTCCTATTTCTATAGCTAATTAAAATGAAAATACCAATCAAAATTTTATTACTCTATGAAAATTAAATATAAATTAAATACAAATCTAAAACATACTATTAAAAGAAAACCTAAACCTTGTAAAATACATAATAATGCTTAAAAAAACATTAATAATATATTATATATAAGCTGTATATAATAATGATAAAAAATATATTAAAATTATTAAATAAAATTAAACATTAAATAATCAAATTGAAAATATACTAAGATGATTTCCATGTTAAATAACTCAATTGAAAATATATTACAATGATTTCAATAATGACTAGTGAAACTTACATTTGATGTGAAAGATTCACAAGTACTTGTTCACTGTTGTTTCAATAATAATAAAGAACAAGTAACAACCTTTGATAATATTATTAATAACCTAAAAGATAGGTTGAAATTCTAAAACCAAAACACTTTCCTTACCCCTTCCAAATATAGAATTCATGACCTTAGCTAATATGGAAATACAAATACCCAAAAATTAAATGTTCATTAATGTTATGTTATTTATATTGATCTAATATAAATGTACTACATTATAGATATTAGATTGTATAATCAAATAGTTTTATTGATTTATTTAAGCATAGTACAATTATGATAGGGTTTTTGAACTTCTCAATTGATATATTTAGTTCTTTTAAACACTATAGTGTAAAATTTTATGTAGGTCACAAAAATATATAATTTTGGTGTTTCTCTAGCCAGAATGCACAACAAAGACCAAAGGTATGAGTGCAGGTCATGAATTAGAGCTTTTTGTATGAGATTGTATGTTAGAGTTCCTTGCTAACAAGAAATTTAGAATTTCTAAGGCACTCCTAACCCTAGCTAAATTTGGATTTTTGAGGACATGGTGAGAACACATAAAGGTAACAAAGGTACAATGGATTACCTGGACAAAAGTCTAGAAGAAGTACCACAAGGCACTACATTAGTGACAACTAAGCATTTTACGGTTGACCTCATGTGCATAGGTGCCCACAAGGCATGAAATTTGGTGTTTCTTGGACTCACCTAGTTTACAACAAATTGGACATTTCTAGAGCATGCCCAAAGTCCACCACAACACTTAAAGAAAAATAAACCACCTCACGACAAAGCCACAACAAAGGCATCTGAATTACCACAAAGCACAAAAAAATCACAACTTACATTTTTTGTTACAACAAAGCCACATAAACTACTTAGTTGACAACAGAAATGCCCAAAGTCCATCAAAAAACTTAAAGAAAAATAAACCACCTCACAACAAAGCCATCTGAATTACCACAAAGCACAAAAAAAATCACAACTTACATTTTTTGTTACAAAAAAGCTACATAAATTACTGAGCTCTCCCTTGCATTCCTTACCCTACACAACCATTATGATGTATACTCCCATTTCATTTCTTATATCCTTGCATGGTTCAATGTTAGAAAAATATTGGCTAAACTTGAAAACCATTAATTAAATAATAATAAAAAAAATATATTTTGAAATTCCAACCCAATTACACCTTTTAGATGCTTCACAATTTAAAAATATAGTCTACCTGTAAAGGACACTAGTGATTGGACATTGCCTTGGTTTGTTTAACAACAAAATTATGTCATAGCTAATTCTATTAGCGTAGATGGATACCCATAAATAACATTGGAATGATTTATTGACATGAACTTACATGGAGAGATAGAGCTTATAGGGTGCCTGCCAAGCTATGCTGATTAATTGCCTTAATTGCTCCTGTGGCATTACTTATGGCTTTTTACTAGTTTCTAGTTCTCTTATGATAACTGAGAGCTCTTTGTACTTCATGATTGTAATATTTGGGAGGCACTTAATATTATAGTACTTTACATTAATGAGACAGATTCTTCTGGGAGTTTAATGTATGACATTAAAATTTAATATCATTTAGTTATCTAATTTATGGTTTCCTCACCTTTTATAAATATTTTGGTGAGATAAGGCATGGTTATTAAACAATAAACCAATCCATGATTTTCTGATTTCTTTTACTATAGGTTTAGATGAATGGTGTATAAACTTCTAATATGAAAGATTTGTGGGACTTTCACAATTATGTATTGTGGCTTTTATTTATGATGCTTTAAATGTATGAAGTTTTTGATGTGATGTGTATAACAAACTTAGCATTCACACTCTTGAATTTTGTAGAGTTTCTCATTGTGGGTTTTGTTAATTTTTGTTGGGGATTATTGTTGGGTTAGTTTTAAGATAGTCCTTATCCTAACTTATTGTTTGTATCACATGGCCACCCTTTCTCAATTACAGTAGAGTCTTGGTCACGCATTCTATTTAAATTTACTCTCATTTAGCTTTGAGGGTTTAGTTAGTATTTTTTCCCTCTCCACCTCTTATTACTCTTAGTTGGCATGGCATGCCCTAACCTTATATGCTCTTGTACTAGATCTCTTTCCTTGGTGTTGTGACTTGCCCCTTTACTCGGTGAGCTCAAATGTGATATTGCAATCTTCTTTTTTTTTCTTTTGTAATTCTATGTTATGGTTTTGTACCCTACTATGCCACCTTGCATTGGGTTGAATAGTCTCATTTCTAGTCATAGTACTCTCATGGTGGTAGTTTAGTTTTTATTATTGAGTTTACATTATAGAAGAAGTTTCCCATGGGACTTTCACACCAGGGGCATTCCACATTTTTGAGTCCTTCTAACTCCTTCCTAGCTGAAGGATGCTAGTGGGATAACTATCAATTTTGAAAGTGTTCCTAAATGATTATTCAGAACACTATAAAATCATCCCATTAACTTCCCCCTTAACTTGAACAAGGGATAATATTCGTCACTACTTAGAAAGAAATACCTAGAGGGTGACAACTTTCACATCAACTCCCTCCTTTTCTTCTACACATTACACTTGGTATAAGGAGTAAATATTTCTCTCAACTATGCATACTATGTTTTGTTAGTATCCATTTCCCATTACTTCATTAATAACAATTATATAAAAGCTATTTTTTAATTTGAACCATTTGACCTATGTCAAGTTTTGATGTTTTGTTGTAAATGAATACACAAATATGATTTATTTTTTATAATAGGGAGTTGATGAAATCCATCCTCCAATAAATATATCAAAAAAGTTATTATAAAATCTCAATCAAACGGAAGTCAAATTTCACTCTCCCAAAAACTATTTAAAAACAAAAATATTAATCATATTTTAATTCTTTAACTATGCTATGAATTAAATATACTAAACTAAATATACTAAACTGTAAAAGTAAAGCCTACTCTATCCTGAATAAACAAGACTAAAACACAGTAATACATGCAAATACATATACATAGTAATGGTTAATTGTAAACTAATGAAACAAAATAAAGAATAGACAACTTGCAAATACATATTAAATTAAAAATCTATGCAGAATGTCAAACACAACACATCCTGCAGATCCAAAATATGTTAGGATGATTCCATTGTTCACGGATTCACGCTTATGTTAAGATTCGTAACTAATTTGTTCATGTCTGTTTAGTTATAGTGGGCTGGTTAATAATAACAAACATGGAAATAATGTCCTACAATATTATTAATATAGTGGAAACACATTTGAAAGTACGGAATTAGAAAGGCTGCATTGAAGCCTTCCAAATACAAAACTCTGGTCTTTCGCCACACGGCAGGAATAATCCGAAGAACGATATCGCAATTCGAACAATATTCGCTTTGATTTATTTCAAGTCATTAGATTCGCAATCCGAGTAGATAAGAAAAAATAACGACTATGGTAGATAAGTACAGACGGAACGATTTGCGCATTGTGCAAAATGTTTTTGTTACCACCTCCAAATTTCAGTAGCGCGAATGGTATGATGTATGCTTCAGAGGGGGCAGAAGATTATTACCATAATATTATGGATGAATTATGGATGCTGATAATAACTTTCAATGTCAGCTTAATCCTACGATTGCGGTTCTTAGTTGTGGTCATTTATATGCTGCAGACTGCCTGGAACGAATTACTTCTCCCGCAGATATGTGTGATCCACAGTGTCCCTCCTGTGCTTGTTCTTCTCCCCTTGGGCTTCCGAAAACATTACACTCTAATGTGGAAGAATTAGATGCTCATTTAGCATCACTCACTGTTAGCTAAGTCGTTGTCTAAGGAGAAATTTGGTATATCCTAATGTGTAATGCTGAAATTTTGAAGAATGCTCTGGGAACATGTATATATTTTTATCTCACAGCAACTATATGGAATTAATGATATTTTTTATTTTATTTTGCAACCTATAGTTATCCATACACCATTATAAAATTATCTGAAATTATCAATATAATATTTCTCCCTTATACCCACTCTACCTCGAAATTTGTACTTGATTCTAGTGAAACTTGAAACGATCAATAAAGAAATATATACTTGGGAAAATCCCTACAAGATAAGCTTACACTCAAAAACCCCTTTTATCCTCGCATTTCGTCTTCATAATCGCTGGCTTGAGCTGAAATACCCAAACCAATGTATCTGTCTTTCCCCTTTTCTCCGCATTCATATATATATATATATATATATATAATATATCTTCTGTAACCGTTTTCTGAAATACCCAAACGTTGCTTTCCCTTTTTCACAGCGCATATATATATATATACATGCCAAATAATATTATATTGATACTCCTTTTTTTAAATTTAGATTAACAGGCTGTAAATTATTTGAAACATTGAAAATGAATTATATATATAATTTTATATCAATCTAATAATTATTATTATTATTTTTATAATAATAATAATATGGAGTTTATATATATATATAAAATCTGTTAAAATAATTTGAATAAAATGTGATTGATTGTATTGTTAATAGGCTCTTAAATAGTAAAAAGTTTATTGAATTCTCCATATTGTTTAGGTATTATTTTTTATAATGACTATAACAACCATAATATAAGGTGAGTAATTTCAAACTTTAAAAAGTTAATGTAAGATAATAATATATTTGAACAATCTTTTCTCACTCTCAACTAATATCATAAGTTAACCCATATATATTTATATAGCTTTGGTATTTACTATAAATACAAAATAATTGAAAGTTAAATATATGATATGATATGTTGTTTTATTCACCAAATATAGTAATTTTATGCTAGCTTTTATCTCTAAAAGTCTTTTGAACATTAAAA
>APFE031218349.1:63115-74890 GCA_000404065.3 Pinus taeda
AGTTATAAAAAGATAGAATTTAAGAATGTAAATAAAATTTACAGATGAAGTTTGAGAGACATATTAATAACAAATCATGTGCCTATGCCATCTGTACATAGATTATTTTAATATTTTTGTTTCTTAAAATATCTCTCTAGATCTCTCCTTCTCATATGTTTATTGGGTATCCAACTCATCAGTTATACCTGCAAATAACATGATATTCTTTGATGTAATGGACTTGATCCTAAATAAGAATATTTCCTACACATGAACATCAAAAAGAAAGGTTTCTCTTAAAAAAAAACTAAGTTCTACTTCATCAAAGGTTTCATGGCCAAATAGTGACAAACAAAATTTTGATTTGAAAAGAGGTTAAATAGATTAGGTTATTCAATTATTGGTTGTGCACTTCCACTTACAAACAAAAAATGTGCATGACTATAACATACATGAATAATACTTATTTTTAGAAGACTATGAGAGACTATGTATTGAACTCATAATCACTATCAAAAATTTAGAAATCCTCAAAGTTGACTTCTACAGAATCTTTAGAATTATGATTATTTTAATATTTCATCTAAAATATATTTGACATGAGTTTGAAAATTTAATGTTTTATGTCCATGTCTTTGGAAATAAAAATATTTGGTTGTGTTTCTATTTTTATTGATCTTATTCTTGGAAAATAGTGTCATCTGAGCATATGAGTTGTCCTCATTATGGCCTATTTTATCCCCAGTTTCCTCTAAATATATGTGTAGAGAATGACAACCTCTCATGAATTCTAGGTTTGAATAATTGTGTTTTTAAAGAGAATTTTTCATTGAGAGTTTTTTCCAAAAATATCATAGATTTGGTGGGTGGCTCCACCTTTTGGTGGTAGTAATATTAATGTATAAGATCCTCCAGCACCCTCTATGGGATTGAGGTCAACATGGGCCTAGTGGTTCTTGTTGGTGGGACCAAAGGCAAAACATTTTGCTAATTCATGGCACTAAGATGATCTCCATGAGCTCATTGCATAAGTCTATGGATATATCACCTCTAGAATAAGGTTTTTGAGTCCTTGAAATATGATTGCTGAGAGAAAAATATTGATCACTTCGAGACTGATAAAGGCTATATAATATATATATTATATATATATATATATATAGATGGTCTTTTTTTATAATATACAAATTCCCAGACTATGTCAACTCGATAATCAACGTATTTTCTTCCAACACCCATAATGGTGGTTGATCATAATTTTGGAATTAATTAAAGTTGATCCAATCGAAACTTTACATATTGCATATTTTTATTGTATCAATATTTTCATATCTAATAGACAAATATTCATCTCTTTATAAGCCAACTATAGGTAAAATTCAAGGTTTTCTTATGGATCATATAAAAGGTTAAAAATGTTTTTTTCTCTGAATCTTTAGTGTTAACAGAATTGTTGTATTATGCCATATACTCATATATTTATATTTATATATTGGCATGGTATATACCTTTTCAGTTTCCACAAGGTTATACTGAAAGTATTATGGCATTCTAATATGAAATAATAATTACAGCTAGTATAGACCTATCATAACCATGTATATGCCAAGAGCTTAGAGGAATCAAATCTATTGATGTGAAAATACTTTTTATATTCAATACTTAAAAAAATTGCACCTCTAAACATTGCATCCTCTAATAACTTGATAGATGATTCTCTCTCCATTCCCAATTAAAAATTAACCTTAATAAAATGTCAAAATGTAAAATAATGATACACTTGAAATGATATAAAAATAAGACTTTAATTTTTCAATTACTTTATAAAATATATACATATTTTGTTATTATTATTATTATTTAAAATCATAGAGAATATGAAAATTTTTGATATAGAAATAAATTAATTAACATAATTATTGAGATATTTGATTTATGGATTATATTGTACACATTAAATATTTTTTTTATTAATATTTTTTGAAATATATTTCAATATTACTTTCAATTACTTTTTCTCTTTTCACATTGAAATATTTGGTTTAGGTTCTTATATATATATGTTTGTTTTTCTGAAGTTGGTATTAAAATAAATTAGTTAACATAAATATTAAAATGATTTATTGATATATCCATTTTAAATATAAAATTATAAACAATATCAACTTTGTTAGTTTTTTTAAATTTTTTTTTTTTTAAATAACTAATAAACATAGAATAGTTAAAGTAAGGCTATGTTTTATAGTATTTTAAGTAAAACTAACCAAATATGAATATATTTTTTGTATTTTGAATATAACTTGCATTATTTTTAAACTTCAAGAATATTTTGTTTTTATTTTAAAAGAGACACTTTTTGACTGCACATTGACCATGGACAAAATTATATATCAACTTTACATTCACTATAGAATGCCCTTATTTCCTCAAACATGTCACATCCATAAAGCATGTCTATTTATTATATTGGTAAAGTAGAGTTCTTAGAAATAATTGTTAAGACAGATAATACAGCATGTGACCTCAAGACGTTTTACTCACAAAAGTTCCGAGTTAAAAAAAATTACTTATAAGATATAAAATTCATATCAACACCATGTACTTTCATTTTATTTTAATATAATGCATCATGAGAATAGTCTTCTTTGCATATTCATGCTGAAGACCATGCGCTAGGCTTATGAATTAATTCCATTTGTTGGGGTAATCTGCAACCACCAACTAAAGAAGGATTGGGTCTTCGTGTGAGAGCCATACACAAATGACGAAGGTTCGTTAGAGGTACTTATAACAGGAAAGGAGTCAAGGTCTACATGCTGAGGCGTACTTCAATGTAGAAGGTGGGAAGGAGTAGACCATCGCAACGCCTGATTGAGGTAGGACCGATTATCATCACTGAAAACGGGGAGGACGAAATATTGAAAAACAATTTGATAAACCTACATACCCTTTAGAAGTTAGGAAGCATCTCCAGCATTTCGAACTGCACTGGGGAAGAGTGCCATGATTTGGTGTCTAAATATCAGCGGTCGAATATCTGGTGATTCCCCATGGCAGTTGACAGATTGGACAATTCGCCCGGCTGAATGAGTGGATGAAAGAGAAACCTGATGAAATGACAAGATTAGGGTTTGGGTAAAACATGGTTTGACCGTTCGATCCGTAGGAGTGAATCCTCACCGTTTATCTATGGAGTATTGATGTGAATCTTGATGTTTCCTATGAATATCATTCAATTTATATTGTTATATTAGTTTCAAATGAGAAATAGAATATAAAAATTACTAAACATTAACATAATTATAAAATAAAAAAATAAATGAAAAAGAAAAAAATATGTCTCCTATTTGTAAAGCTAATTAAAATAAAAATACCAATAAAAGTTTTATTGCTCCTAAACAAATTAAATATAAATTAAATACAAATCTAAAGCATACTATAAAAAAAACTTAAAACTTAAACAGGTATTATATTATATATGAGATACATATTAATTATTTAAGAAAAAAACATAAATAATGTATATATATTAAATTATAGATATTAAATTTCACAATCAAATAGTTTTATGAGTTATTTAAGCATACTCGAGTTATTTGTTTTCAGATCCTAAGGTGAAAACATTGACAAGTGGTAGGTAGTACAAGTTTTCTCTTCAACCCATTTATGAGATTTGGCATAACTCTTTATTGAAGAATTCAATATTGGTGAGACTAGTGGAATTGGAAAGAGGATTCACAAGGCTACTATAGGTCACAATTTTGGATCATGGAGATCTGAAATTTTAGAGATATAACATACTCAAGGTCAAGATCCTAAAAGAATGAAAAATAATGACTTGAATCAAGAAAATACAAACACCTAGTAAGCAAAATTGGATGGATGATTTTAAGAATGTGATTAGAGCTAAGATAAATAGTTTTATATGTGCCATGGAAGTAGATTTGAAGAAAGGCATGGAATATTTGAAGAAATACATGGAAGGTTTGAAGGAAGCTGGGACAAAAATTCTACAAGAAAGGCCTCCTAATGACAAAAAGGTAGTAGAGTAAACTCATGATGATAGCAAAATAAATTTTAATCATGATTTCATAGAATATAACATTGGATTGAATACCCACTATATTACGGAGATCGATATGACGAATTTTGATGTCAAGGATCCCATATCATGGACACTACAGATGGATAAATATTTTTGGTCTACATGATGTGAAATTGTTCCAAATGGTACATATTGCATATCTATATTTAGAAATTAATCAATTTTTATGGCACAAAGGGCTTTGTTCTCTTAAAACACTTGTGACTTTCTCAATTTTCATGGAGGAAATGATAGCACATTATGAGGATACAAAGAGAAACACCTTATTTAGCCAATTGATAAATATCAAACAAAATGGTTCAATGGTATACCACACTCAAGAATTCCAAAAATTGAATATAAGGGTAAACAATATTCTAGAAAAATAGAGGATTGATGTCTTCATAAGGACATTAAAGGATATCATTGAACATGAGGATTGTCTTTGGGAACCTCATTCATTAGAGAAGGAATTCAAGTTGCCAAGAAAAATGGAAAGCAAAATTATGGCAGCAACATAGCCTACTGCTCATATATATAAAGATGGAAGTGTTGTTGCTCCTAGCCTTCCACAACATACAGGGTTATCACCGCAACAATTGGAAGAAAAAAGAGGAGAAGGGCTTTGTTACAGTGTTGATAGAAAATACACTAAAGGTCATAAGTGTGCTCAGAAGAAATTATTTTAAATAGATTTTGAATAGGAGGAAGAAAATGAATAGTAAACATCAAAAGAAGAGGACACACACCACGAACAAACTCTAGATAAAGAAGAAATGAATCTTACCATATCTTGTAATTCATTGGCAATAATTACCACTCCTCAAACTGTTAAAATGGAATGACATATCAAGAAGAAAAAGGTAATAGTGTTGATTGGTTTGGGTCGTACCCATAATTTTATTCATTGTAAGATAGCCAATGAATTGAATTGCTTCCTATATCGAGCACCAATATTCCAAGTGATTGTTGGAAGTGGAGCAACCATAAATTACTCTCGAGAGTGCCATAATATCAAGAAATAAATGGGAGAATATGTGTTGAATATCCCAATGATTTCCATTCCAATGGGTGGTCCTCATGTTGTACTATGAGTCCAATGGCTGCAATCCTTGGGGACAATAGTTTTTACTTTTCAAGAACGTTTCATGAATTTCTTTTTGTAAGGAAAGGAAGTTGAATTAAGGGGTATCGCATGTAAACTTGAAAAGAGAATCAGCTCTAATAGAATGACAAATCTTCTAATGAAACAACAATGAGGCGTAACTGCACAATTATGTTCGCTATAGGTTCCCACACTAAAATCATCTATTTCTCAAGATCTGCAAAAGTCTTAGAAAATCATTACATGGTATTTGAGAATCCCAAATGCCTTCCACCTATTCGTGTTCATGATCATGCTATTCATTTTATTCAAGGAAGTGTTCCTCCTAACATCAAACCTTACCTAATGGGAAGGCACCTAAAGGTAAAAATGGATCACGATAATCTTAAATACTTTTTAGAATTAACATTAGAAGAGTTCAACAAAAATGGGTGACAAAGATTTTCAGTGATGACTTTGAAATCATCTATAAGAAATGGGAGAAAAATGTAGTTGTAGATTCACTCCCAAGAAAGGATGAGGGTGTGGAAGCATTATTTTGTGTCATTTCTATCATCCAACTCAATTGGATAAATGAAGAGAAGGATGAATGGAACAATGACGAAGAAGTGCAGGAAATCATTCAAAAGCTTCAGAAGATCCAAACTCACACAATAATGTTAGAACTTGATAGAGAAGGAAAAATCATATTGGAACCCAAAGTGGTCATGGAAACAAGAAATGGATAGCTAAGAAATCGATAAATTTTAAAGTATCTCATAAAGTGGAAGAACTAACCCACAAAAGGTTCCACATGGGAGGATGAGAATTTTATACAGAACCATCGAGAACTACTCAAGTGTCGAGGACAATATTTTTTCAAGTAGAGTGATAGGACCAGCCCAACACTTTTCGGACTTTAAGCAATTAAAATGATAGTGTGGTGATTATATGATTGGCTAGATATTTGGCTGTGATTACATGTGTGAGGAGTACACCATCAGATATTTTGGACATGCGTTAGGTGGTATTCAATTACACAATTATGTTTGAGTACTTGCCTCGGGTTGCGTTTTCCCGATCCTTGCTATGCCAAAACTCTTTGTTCGTCGTTCACTTGGTCATTTGTCATTGGGCTTACCGAGGGTTTGTTCTGTTGTGCTCTACAAGTTTGACTATGCAGCTTTGGTGTGAGTTCTAAGCGCGCCTCTTGGTGATTTCTGTACTGGTTCCTTTATGTATGCATGGTTGCTCTCTAGCCTAGCTTGTTGGGTAGATATGGTTTTCCAAATGCAGGTAGCCCTCCTTCCTTGATTCAATTTGTGGTTTTATTTCCTCACCTTCTAGCCTTGTTTGCTCCTTTGTCACCACAGTTGGTCAAAACCCATGGGTGGAAAGCTTGTCTTCGGCTCTCACTGTAATTCCTTCACATAAATTAAATTCAACTTTAGTTATTTACTTCTTTCAGGCTCTCTAATTTCACTTCTGTAACAATATGATTCTAACACCTATGTGTTGTTTGTTGTGCACGTGTTGAGGGTTTTTGGTTGGAGGTCTTGGCAATGTATGTTTCGGTCTTGTCCGATAGGCTTTTCTTCTTGAATTTCTTTTAGTCCTCATTCTCGTTTTAATTTAGGCCTTCTAGTCGTGTGGGTTTATCACCCTCGATGCTTGCCAATGGACTCACACTGTGAGTAGTTTCCTATTGCATTGGAGGTATGGGCTTCCACTATTTGGTGATCTCTTTGACTGTAATTTCCTGTGTATGAATGCATTTTTTCGAAACCCTCACCTAGGGTTTGTTGTCCATGAGCTTATGCGTCTATAACTATGTATGAGATGGTTTTCAAAACCCTCACCTAGGGTTTGTCATCCACGGGCTTATGCATCTATGGCTTTATCTTGCAGTGCTACTATGTAACTCTTATATACTTGTTTTTGCAATTTTGGAAGAGAAAATCTTCAGGAAAGAAAAATTGGTTCAGTTTACCTGAATGTCATTCATGTAATTATGGTGTCATGCTTTTGGTTTACTTCGATTCTCAACATAGATTGCAATTATTGTTCTTCAGTTTGCTTGCGATGTTTTATATGAACATGCGTGAACATTGTATGTGGTTTGGTAATTTGTTTGAGAGTCAATTTAAAAGAATAATGGGAATTTCGTCTAACCTATGGGAGCTTGGCCTGTACTAGAATTTGTTTGTGTCACTTTTTGACTCTCTTTGTTGTTTGCTTGAAAGGAAATATAAGCCCTCGTCTAGCATCTGCTCTTCTTTCTCACTATTAGGACTGGTTCGTTTTCTCAAGGAAACATAAGTAATTAAACTCAATGATTTGTGTACGGTAGGTTGTCTGTTTAGATGCTCATTAATTTGAAAACACAATAAAAATACAGTAGGACATATAGATGGAGTGAATTGGTTTCTGTGTTTATTGATATTATTTGAGTGCAAGAAGTGTTGAACCTTTTACACAACTTTCACTGTTACATTTATATGTTTCTTGTTCCAGTTAATGAAACTATACAATTGCTTTTGAGTTTTATACTTTATAGTTACATGGTTATTAGTCATTCGGTTATGTCCTTATGAAAAGATTTTCCTTTTAGACACATTTGTCTTTTCCTTTTAAAATAATAGGACAATTATTAATCCATGGTTCATTAGTAACACAAAAGTAAATAACCCTAACCGATCAAACTACCTTTGACTAATTTAGACATTATGATAAAAATAAAATCCGACCTCCTATTCTGACAAACTAACATAAAAGACAAATAAAAATTTAACTCAACTTTTTAACCTCACAGAGACTGACACCCGGTCACGATGCCTGAGCTGGATGCTCCTGCATCATAAAGGGGCATGTTAGGTCCGTATACTACTAGTGTAAATCCTTATTTTTATTAGTGCAACCCCCTTATTGTATTATTGTGCCCATATAGTCCCCATGTTGTTATTATTGTACCCCATAGAAGTCCATGATTATTATTATTGTACCCCTATAATAATATTGTTATGTAGCCTCTCATTGTATTGGGAATGCTTAGACTCCTGTATATAGAGAGGACTTGTCATTTGTATCATTGAAGAATTGTTAATTTATGTAATGTAAAGGAGGTTTCCCCCTCGAGGAGGGTGATTTCTATGTCGTTGATCGATATTTTCTATATTTTTGTGAGCTAGCTTCATAACATGCACAATTAGAGACCAAATATGACAAACCTAAATTCGTCTTGTCATCAAGTCATTTCAAAGTGTGGGAAGAAAATAATACCTTTTGCAAGAGATTGATTCCACAACTGTAGTTGTCAGTAGAATTGTCAAAGTAGGTGAGAAAATATGTAATTGCTAGAGGGGTTAGGAATATAGAGAATTTCTAGCTGAGGCAAACCTCTCATTTTGAAATTCCAAGAAGAGGAGAGAGTAATTGAGTTTTCCGTGCAGGAATTGTTGTGACTCACTCAATGATACGTGTAGAAAAGAAGGTTGAGGTTCCAAAAAAGAAGACGTAGTAATGAAAACACATGATCGGGAAATCATGAATATTTCTAAGCAAGGGAATTTGATGCAGGAGCATTGAACCAAGCCAAAATAGAATTTTATTCTGAAAACCTTCGAGAAGGAGAAACATTGTAGCATGAGGAAAGGAGCATGGTTTTCTAGCTTTTCTATAGAATTTAATTAAATGGTTATTAAACAATAAACCAACCCATGATTTTGTGATTCTTTTTACTGTAGGTTTCTATGAATGGTGTATAAACTTCTAATATGAAAGATTTGTGGGACTTTCACAATTATGTATTGTGGCTTCTATTTATGACACTTTAAAGGTATGAAGTTTTTGATGTGATGTGTATAACACACTTAGCATTCACACTCTTGAATTTTGTAGATTTTATCATGGTGGGTTTTGTTAACTTTTTGTTGGGGATGACTGTTGGGTTTGTATTAAGATAGTCCTTATCCTAACTTATTGTTTATATCACATGGCCACCCTTTCTCAATTATAGTAGATTCTTGGTCATGCATTCTAGTTAAATTTACTCTCACTTAGCTTTTTGGGTTTAGTTAGTATTTTTTCCCTCTCCACCTCTTATTACTCTCAGTTGGGATGGCATACCCTAAACTTATATGCTCTTGTACTAGATCTCTTGCCTTGGTGTTCTGACTTGCCCCTTTACTCAATGAGCTCAAATGTCATATTGTAATCTTCCTTTTTTTCTTTTGTAATTCTATGTTATGGTTTTGTACCCTACTATGATGCCTTGCATTGGGTTTAATAGTCTCATTTCTAGTCATAGTACTCTCCTGGTGGTGGTTTAATTTTTCTTATTATATGGGAGAGTTTACATTATAGAAGAAGTTTCCTATGGGACTTTCACACCAGGGGCTTTCCACATTTTTGACTCCATCTAACTCCTTCCTAGCTGAAAGATGCTAGTGGTATAACTATCAATTTTGAAAGTGTTCCTAAATGATTATTGAGAACACTATAAAATCATCCCATTAACATCCCGGTTAACCTGACCAAGAGATAATATTTGTCACTATTTAGAAAGAAATACCTAGAGGGTGGCAACTTTCCCATCAAATCCTTCCCTTTTTTCTACACATTACACTTGGTATAAGGAGTAGATCTTTCTCTCAACTATGCATACTATGTTTTGTCCATATCCTTTTCCCATTACTTCATTAATAAAAATGATATAAAAATGATTTTTTTTAATTTCAACCATTTGACATATATCAAGTTTTGATGCTTTGTTTTAAATGAATACATAGATATGCTTTATTTTTTATAATGGGGCATTATGAAATCCATCCTCCAAAAAATATATAAAAAAATTATTATAAAGGGCCCCTTGAGAAAAATACGAGACTCTGGTATCAAATTGGAAGAGATACAAGTTATCATTTCTTACAATCCATGGACCAAATCCAATTTTATTAGATTGTTAATTCAATTCCTTTCATGTCGGGAGTGCCTTATAAAGCTTTCTGATCCTAGAATTCTCAGTATGTTTCTTTTCTGTTATCTGCAGAAAAGCAATCCATATTTTTCGGTCAAAGCTATAGTAGTACTTACATTATTGATCCTCATATATCGCTTCAATCATCAAAGTAGTAGATTGATAGAAAAAATTTCTATTTGATTAATACTCTTTCCTTACATGAACTTATGGATTTGGAAATTGAGAACGACCGAAAGAATATTTAAAGCCTTTCACTCAAAATTGGTTGAGGTTTCCTCATCTTTTAACATCTTTCCAGTTAAAAAGATATTACATAAAAGGGACACATAAATTGTCTATACATTTAATTTGATTTAGATTTATAATCGTTTATAAATCCAAACTCTACCTAATGAGAAATAAAGTACCACTTAACGTCAAATGGTTAGAATAACACTTTCATACTGGTGAGAGACATTTGTTCGAAATCTAAATAGTAAAGGGTAAACTTATTAGATGTTATCGAGTTTCGATGGTAAATCTAAAATTTTTACTTCCCACGTGTTTGGATCGAAGTGGAATCATTGGAATCATTTTTGCAATCAATATAGAAAATGTTAATTAGAGAGTGGGGGGCAGCATTGATAGCCCTCATAATCGTGTTCTAGCCCTTTTTAGAGCTACATTAGCCTCAATTTCTTGTCTTTGGCCTTCGGCTTGAGCTAAGTCAGCTTTAGTTATTCAAAAAAATTTCTAGGCTTCTTGGGGATTGATGTCAACATCTCTCCCTGTATTATTTACCAATAATAGTGATTCTATCACTGTTTATCTTGGCGAAACCTCCCATCATAACCATAGTAAACCGCTGCCCATTGAGATGTATTTTCATAACTCCTATATATACAACTGCCACAAGTGAAGCATGCTTGGGTAATGCGCCAATTCGACCACTATTAGTAGATATAATTATTTCTTTAACTTATGAATCCCAAATGACTTGATTAAGAGACAGTACACAAAGATTTAGGGTCATTTTCAGAATTTAACTTTCCTTTGGGAGTTTATAGCCTTCGCTGTATCTCACGAAGTATGTGTCTGGACAATCCAAAGTCTCAATAGTTGGCTCTAGGTCTTCTAGTCGAAGAAGAACATCGATGGAGACATGTAGGTGCACTATTACATAGTGAATATTGCAATTTTCTATGAATTAAATTTTCTTTTTTCCTCCACAAGCTATTGCACGAATTTAACATGATATTTCTATTCCAGTGGTTTTATCTTCTTCTCTCTCTGAATGAGATTCTTTCTCACCATAATAGTTTAGTTAATACTATTACCTACGAGGAATCAAAATATAGATCATATCTTAGATGGAGTAATATTATGTTGATTACTTTTTCTCTATGGGGTATTGTCATTGGTACAATGACAATGCCCCACACAGAAATTGATGAAGAAGAATTAACCAAATTTACATGATGTAGAGGCAATTTAAAAAAAAGCTGCATAAGGTTGAATATAGTAACCTACAGAAAAGTGGAGCTAATCCAACTAAATCGTTGCTTGAACAAATGGAAATGGCTACTGGCTTGTCTCTCCATCAAACTAAATTAGCTAAATGCGTGCGTTCATGGGCCCATACAAGATTCTCGATAAGTTCGTGCCAAT
>APFE031218354.1:0-18422 GCA_000404065.3 Pinus taeda
ATATTCCAATATCTTTAAATACATTAGCAGATGCAGTTGCTTCTCTAGTGTTAAGTAGACATGTGCGATAATCATACAAGTAAATTTAAAAACATTCCATAACATGTTTAACAACACAAGTTAGTAATAACGATATCATATATATATAGGAGTGTGTCAAAAAATACATCGTCTTCGATCATAGGTTGAAAAACACCTTATGATCGGAAAAAATGATAAGTACAAAAAGTAAAATGTCACATGTGACTACATAAGCAATCATCCCATCACTGGTGATGATCTCAATACGAAACCACTGCATGAGCCACCTTACAAAGGAACCTCCTAAAAGGTCCTGGGACTCCAATCACATAGCGCTGAAGTCGACGAGGAATGTCGTCTATGCTCGTCTAAGGAATATCCCCTGTTAGTCGCTCTAGGAGACTCTCCAACTCAGCCAAGGTCTCTGCTGACTTGTCCTGTGGGGCTGGAGCTGGTGCAAGTGGTTGCCTTCTCTCAAAAGGCCGGAGAGCGGCTGGTCGCTGTGGACCCACATCTGCATTTCAAAACATTATTACTATCACTTTTGAGATGATATAAAAATAAATAAAAATTAACATTAGAAAAAGTTGAAAATGATTACCTGAGTCATCCCACTACTCTCCTGGAGGAAGGGCCATGTCTGGGTCACCACGAAAATCAATCCTAGTATATGGAAAGTCCTGGATAGAAAAGACTTGATGTTCCAACCACTGGAAGAACTCAGGTTTGAACCGGATGACCTCGGTCCCCTCGTCAGGGTGAGGGGCCATAACTGCAACCAATCACATCAGTCTAGGCTCTCGGGGATGCCCGGGTACAACTTTGAGGTGCTGCGGGATGAGCATTGGAATCTGCTCCAGGCCAAAGCTGACGACTATAGCATCATAACCAAAAGTCTTTAGTCGCCCGTTCTTGGCCCTAGTCAATTGGCCCTTCACGTTGGCCAACACAGCATCGCACTAGTTGAAAACGGTGCCCTAAAAGCAGTCGACTGCCATCCGCATCTGGGATCCGGTGGCAATCTGTAAAGCAGCAGCCCCGCAAAGTCGCGTAACAGTGAATGCAATTAATTTCAATTCAAGAAGGGTTATTTATTTGATATCTATACCCTTGTCTCGAGACTGCCTGTTGCAGTATTCTAGTCGAAGGCTATCGACGGACTGGCCACCCGCCCTAGCCCCAAACAGGGTCAAATCAATGCCTCTCTTAGGCAAACCGGTCAAAAAATATATGTCTGCCGGCTCAATCTCGAGCTAGTGGCCACCAATCAAAAAGCACTGGTCCTGAACGCTCCACCTGTCAAACATCCACTGCAAAAAGTCCACTTGAGCCCTCATGCCAGGAATGGCCCAGTATTTGTACAGCCCACACGCCCTCAATGCATCAAGCGAAGGTTGATGATTCCATGCGGCTGCATCCACATCCTCGTGCTTGCGTTCTCTCCAATCCAGCATGATGTACTCCCTACATCAAGCCAAAAGAATACTTAGCATGCTAGAAAAGTTTTTTGTTGGTCCAATTTTGAGGATTCTTGGCTTGAAACCCTTGCACGGGGGTACGCACCCTGCCTTTAGACACAGTGCATGGGACTGCACTTTGTCTAAAGGGAAGGTGCGGACACCGACCTTTTTCCTAATGGAGAAAAAGTCGGGGTCCATAGGTTAGCAGTGGTGGACCTGCGTACCCCAAGCGCGAGTTTTTCGCCCAAAAACCATCCTAAAAAATCAAATAAATGACTAAAATGAAAAACTAAACGGATGAAAAACAAGAGGAGGATGATGTGGATTACCTGGTGAAGACGACGTCCGATTTCGACGATTGGATTCTCCGCAATCCTCTTGGGAAGTTTTCAAGGCAAAAGCACTATTTCCTCACCCAAATCACAAATGGTAAAAATGAATGGTAAAGCCTCCTTTTTATAAGTTTTTTGAGTAAATAAATGCAAATTTGTTTATGTTTCACTTTAAAAAGGTATTTTTTCAACATTTTTATCTCTTTCAAGCAGGTATGAGTAATGTTCGTGTTTTTGTGCAAGATAACAGGATTATTCAGGCGAAATTGATCATTTTCAACCAGAGTCACCTTTTAAGCCCTTTTTTGACTCCTAAAACATGAAAAGATTACCGAGTTTCTCTTTTAAACTCGTTAAAATGGAATTAAAAGACGATCGATTTACAACTCTTTTTTCGACTGTAAAAACATAAAAAGATCGCCGGATTTTTGTCGTTTCAAATCTGATATTGGTTATAAAACGACGTGTCCTTGGTCGTTTTTTTACTTTTTCGGATCAAAGACACTAATAACGAAAAGTACTCCCTTGTCGTAAAAGATCAAGTGGTTCTCTCAAGTATTATTTTATACTTTTTCGGGCTTGGGAGACACAAATTTACGAAAAATTCAAACCTTGGAGTCGTCTCAAGTTTTTTCAGACTCTCTAAAAAGGAAAAACGCCGAGTTTCTCATATACTGGACTCATTAAATTTCGACAGTAAAGGACCTGTTCAATTACAAACAGGAACGAACACTCCTTCTTAGGGTTCACATTTAAACTAAGTTGGACTCACCCGAAGGGTGAGCTTATAATCAAGCATATGTTATCCTCCTCAAGCTTGTAAAAAATAAAGAGGTACTTGCCAGAAATGGTGGGGGAAAAGAGAGAAAAGTGAGTTTGTTTGTTATACTTTATAACCACTCTTGAACACGACACTTTCATTCACCTGGGTTGGGAAATCCTTTACCTAACAGTTGATTGAACCATATTGAAAGTCTTTAGCCAGTTTCTGGGTATTAACTTTGGGTCAATCATCACCAAACCATCTGTCGTGTCGTTATGTGTTTAAGAGCTCAGTGCAAACAAGTCATTCATCTGCAAAATGTCTGTCATCCATCTTGACCATCCCTGAGTTAGTCCTTGCAACTAAAATTCTTCAACTTGATCTATGATTTCGTGTCGTGAGCTTGCTTACGACGGATCGCTTTCTATCGACTCACCAGTACCTTGAGATCTACATGCCTCAATGGCAGGTTTCTTGCCTTTGACGATAGTTTACATCATCGACTTTCGATCAAAGGATTCCGTGACATATTCGACATCAACACATCTTATCACATTTCATGGATTGTGCTGAGTACTTTGAGATCCATTTTCATTATTGGTGGTTTCTCTCATGCTTGTTAACAGTTTACATCATTGACTGGTAATCAAGCGGTTTCTACCATGTTCGACTTCGACACATTCAATCGCATGGATAGAATCGTACTATTTTGGGACGTATAAATGAAGACCGTGGATCTAGTTTCTACCATCCAGGTTGCGAGGAATTTTGTATTCATTATATTATGGAATATTCATAAACAGATGGCTGCGCCCATACTATGTCCACATGTGTCTGTACTTATAATGTGTTACGAAATCATTCCTATCTCAGAGCAGTAGTTAGTCTTCTAGTCAGTTTTCAGTCTCTTAGTCAATTTTTATCCGAGTATGGGAATGCCTACCTCAGCGATGATATGATATCATATATATATTTTGCATTGAATGTTTTTACAGTTTCCAACCGGGCTCTCTGCAAGATGATCCTCAAAATGATAAAGCACTTCACTCTTCCTATATGATAAATGAAAAATCCTCATATACTACAAACTTCGCACTTTAGGGGGCAATCTGTTACACAAAAATATCGTCACCTTGATTATTTGCAGTCGGTGTAGGCTTAGGTCACAAAAATACCAGCTTCCTAAGCAAGTCTTAAACCTCAGCTCTTCAAAACAAGCTTGAGAAAAGAGAGAAAGACATCAAAAAAGCAATGTAACTCTGGTTTCGCACTTTCTCTTACTTTTGCCTGCGGGCCCGCACCTTTTGTTCAAGGTATCTGCATACTTATACGCTCTGTATGTAAAGGGAAAGGTGCGTACCCCTGTAAAAGTCAAAAGGCACAATCTTTATCTTAAAAAACTCATCTTGGGTTAATTCTAGAGTTTTCTAGAATCATTTGTTACGTGGATTGTTTGCTCCAAGTGGTTCATGCATCCCATCATAGGAGGAACTAATCCCTTGTTAAGAGGAGCTATCCCTTTGAAGGAGGACTCTATCCCTTTGAAGGAGGAGCTGGTAATTGATCTCCATTGCACTGTAAATTGAGGCATTGGGTCAGTGGCCAGGGAGGTTAGAAGCCAAACTTTTGAGGGTAAATGCTAGTTAAATCAAGACTTCCTATTTGAGCTTAAGAGGAGAGATCACATACCTTTTTGGCCCCATTAGGGAGTGAGTGAAGCTTGTCAAAGTAGAGGAGACTTCTTGTTGGACCCTCGAAGGAGCTTGTACAGCGTCAAGGCGAAGGTTGTAAGGTTCTTTCTTTTGAATTAATACAATCAAGCTCATTTTTCTCAACAAGTATCTTATGCTATTTGTTTCATGGACTCCTTGACTTTCATGTTAAATATGTTTTATAATATTGGATATTCAGGTGCTATTTAATTGTTTGCCTTGTTTGTGCTTGCAGGTTTGCGACGAAGGAACTTACTTGGATCGAAGAAGCGAAGGCATCTCCGAACTTGCGTTGGACATGAGGTAGGCCCTTAAACACACTTTTTTCCCATTACTTATAAAGCGCATTTAGAGAAAGATAGTGTTTGATTGGTTTGTTTGTCATTAGGTCTTCATTAGATTCTAGGAAGGTCTGTCTTGTCTGCACGATCGACTGATTCTCAAATAATTAAGAGATCCCTACATCTAAATCTGTTGTTTACACCTATAGGATGCATGTTAATGATATGTTTGATGAAAATCTGCCATGACTAGTAGGGGTCTGGTTAAGGCCTTGATCAACTATTTACTTTTGCATCATTGTTTCCCTATACTTTACTTAATTATGAGATTTCATTCCATTATGGGCAGTAGCCTAGTTTTGAGCCCTAAAAAAGTGGCTCAAAGCTTGAAGTCACCGACACAAAACTAAGAAGCTTGGACCATAGTCATTGGCAGGCAGGCCTGTGGGAGTGACTTTAGATCTCTGGTCACTCCCTTGCCCATAGAATGAGAGCGACTGAGCCTTAGATTGACCAAAACAACAATGGGACCTAGGAACTGGCTGTCTGAGTGGCTGACTTGTCTCCTGAGGGTTCTGTTGATGGTGTTGGATGGATGCATGTGATATTTCATCAATTTCCACTTCCTTAAGGTTACCTAGGAGGTTGAATCTGATCATAATAGCCTCTCATCTCATGTTTACCCCAATTCACATGGTTACTTGGGTTTATGTGGGAGGAGGGTGTTACAAAGTGGCATCATAACATGGTTCAACTCTGAGACTGAATGGGTTGAATGTGTGTTGGTCATGCATGCATGTCAGTTGCATGTGTGTCTCTTACACTTATATTCTTGTTGCATTTGCTTGATGATGGATTAGGGTTGTAGTATGGTTATCATGGAGAATCTGATATTGATTTCATGGAGAGTAATTGGCACGAGTATCTGACTGAATGTTTATGGTTATTTGTCACTTACATGATGATTTTATGTCGCCTACTTACATCCTTGTATGTTAGGTTACATTTTTAATATTTTGATTACATGCATTAGTAATGTAGGTTGATTACAAGAATTGGTCCATTATGTTCATCTACATGTATTAAGTGTATTTGTAGTTGGTTAGGAATTTATTATGCATATTGTCGGTTGCATGTAGCAATGTGTACAATGGGACAATGATTGTTGTCATGGATGAGGTGATACAATGCATTGTTGATAAGGCCTTACATTGATCACTGGATCCTAGTTAGAGTGAGTTTTATATGTTGATTCATTTATTTGTGCATGTCTATACGTTGTTATGATTATGTTATACATGTATCACGCTGATTTGGTGATCTTGCAGATAAGTTATCCTCTCCAAGCTATGCTAAGGTATGTCAATTTATTATGATTTGGTTTATATGACATATTATGAATTGCAGGAAGAAAGATATGAAATGGCTAGCAAGGTGGTAGACTATGTAGAATCTCCCTATGCATCAAATGAGCATCATGGAGTGGAATTTGGCCGATACACTGAGAATCTTAAAGGAAGAGATAAGGAGTTGTAAGGAAGATAATGAATGAATCATACAGTCACAAGAGAAGTAAGCGAGGTTAATGCTATACTTATTTAGAGTTTGTCGAACTTGCAATGATAAGGGATGCTTCAGATCAGTCATGCACATGAGGATGAGACTAATGGAGCATATGGAAATAGATCTACTGGTAGACATAGGTCAGATAGATATGACATGGTGAGAGATGGCAGGTTGTTGGACACTCCAGAAAGGAGGGGCTATGAGTACATGTATTATTCTAGTTCTGGTTCTAATAAACATCATGATCGTTGTCGATATCATCCTTATAGGAGGAATGATAGGGGGTACATTCTAGATGAATTTAGGAAAGAAAAACCACCTAATTTTGATAGATATGTGAAGAAGTCGGTAGATGCAGAGGCTTGGATATGTGGAATGAACAAATTCTTTGAGTTGCATGAGTACACTGATAACATGAAGGCCCAGATAACTATCGTTAGAGTGAAAGGTAAAGCAGACATCTCGTCGGAAGATGTTAAGTGGGTTAGAGAAATTAGGACAGATGATTTGAGTTGGCAAGAATTAAAGAGGATTTTCACGAAGAAGTACTTGTTAGAAAGGTACTACGATAGGAAGGCTAAAGATTTATATGACTTGAAGATGGGGTCAGTTACAAACGAAGAGTATACGAACACGTTTCTTAAGTTATTAAGGTATGTACCGTATCTTACAGATGAGAAGGCTAAAGATAAGATATTTGTCAGTGGTTTTCCATTAGCATTTAGAGATCGAATTGAGTATGATGAGGCTTGGTCACTTGAGGAAGTCATTGGGAAATTGAATCATTATTATGAGAAATCAAAGTGTAAGAATGAATCCCAATATGGATGGAAAGGAAAAGACAAAGGTAGAGGTGAATGGTAGCCTAAGAGGACAAGGCCCCAACATGCAGATGAGAAAGAAAATGTGTAACCACAAAAGAGATTTAACGCTGCTAGACAAGGACATGGGCTACAATAGAAACATAACCATTGAGGTGAGGGAACTGGTCGGCTGAAGTGGTGAACATGTGATGAGGAGCCCCTTAGGATATATTTTCTGAAACATTAGGGTGCAAGGCCTAAGATATATAGTACAAAGGAAGCATAGATTATTGGTGTTGTTGGTCAAAGTATTCCACGTGTCTATACAGTGGTGGACAACGGGAAAGGAGAACATAAGGCATCTATCATTGAGATGGAAAGTAAGCCTTGTGATTAATTTATTTCTATTTTGATTGACCCTAGATATAACTATAGCTATGCTAGTCCTAAATTGGTGGATAAGTGTGGATATCATGTGGTGATGTTATTATGATGTTATGATGTTATATGAGTTGGAACTCAGCAGGATGATCATTGTAAATACTGTAATGAGCTTTGTTATAAAGCCCCACTATGCTATATGTTGTAATTTTGTCATGATTTTCTTCTCTTGAGTAGATCTTTCATTGTAAATACTGCATCGAGCTGTGTTATAAAGGTCCATGAGCATTATGTATTCTTTCAGTAGGTTGTTGAGGTATATGTGTGATTCAACACTGAGGAAAGTGTCCCCCAAGGGGGAGGATTTTGTAACAACCTTGTTGAAAATTCCATGTCATAAAGTAGGAAACAATAACCATGGATGAATGGGACACTTATTCCAAGTTGAATTTTGGGCCACACATCCTAGGGGGTGTTAATTTGGTTGTTTATGGTGAAGGAAATTGGAAAAGGAAATAGCTAAGGCATAAAAAGGCATTTTGGCACATTTATTTATGAAAATAATGGAAATTAGGGAAAAACGAGGTGAAAGGTCACATATTGCATGTGAGGTAGAAAATGAAGGAAAATAATGGAAAATTAAAAAAATGGAGGCCTCATTCATGAAGAGACTTTTGAGGATTAGTTAGTAACCTTTGGCCAGTGTAGTTTTGGAACTCTCTCATTATTCTCTCTCTCTCATACTCTTGGACATTTAGAGTTTTCTTGGAGCACTTTAGCATTAGAGCAAGAAGAGAAAACAAGGTAAATGTTGATCTAAAGATGATTTGAGGTTGTCAATGATGTCAACCCAAGCAACACCAAGGATGACCCTGAACTTCCATGGAACATTGGGCATCACAATTCATGTTTTGTCATCTAATAACCATTATAGGAATAATCTACTCAAAAATATCTTTATATCGGTCTATATATCTCCTTGTAATTCCTCGTGGTTTGTAAGTTATTCAAGATTGAAGTTAGTAACCCCAATTAGTGGGCTAAAACACCATGGGTTTGTGGCATGGAATTTATCATTGATTTTTGTCATTGAATAGTCAATAATTAATAATTTTTTAAGCTCCTAAAATCCCTCGTTCATTCTCTATAGAAGCCCCTCTCAACTTTATAAAAAGAAATCTCATATATCCTACAAAAGGAGTGATCATGGTATTTTCGCTATAAATTTATTTCTGCAAAGTCTTAGATGGTAGAATTTCAAACCATTTGAGCCGAAATCCTGATGAAAGTTCTGACCTAATTTATGATATTGGTGTGCTATATTTTCAGAGATATGATCTGTGGAAGTTAGTATTTTTGTAGGCTCCCAAATTTCATCTCAAAGAGGTGACCTTGGGAAAATCATCATAACTCTCTCTCCGAGAAATGGATTGGAATTCTATAAAAAGTAGCAGATAGTGCAAAAACTGTATGTTTCCATGTATCAATTTCAGAGATGAAAGAGGAAACATTGACACGTGACACACCGTACATGTTCAGTCTATTGAACTAGTCCATAATTAGGTCATTGTGAGAGATTGGACATAACTTTGCCTTGAATAATCCAAATTAGGTCAGACATGTGGAACCGAAAAGAAGACTCCAAGGGCTACTATATGATCAAATATCATATATTGGGGATCTAAAATCACAGAGATACATCAGATTCAATATTGTGCTCCCAGAAGGCAATAAAGAAAACTAGATCAAGTGCTATCAATGGTTATAAAGGACCAAACTTTCTAGGGCAGCAAAGAGCAAGGTGTAACAAAATGATGTAGTAGAGGTAAGCTGCAGGTAAGTATCTTCTGTATATGCATGTTCATCTCTTAATTGTGTTAGTTTCTTTCTATTCTAATTTGTTATTTTTGTTTAGCATTGACATATGATCTCCAAGATGAGGTAAGTTTGGCTATTATCATGTCATTGGCATTTCCTTGAAGACTTTTTGTAGGTATTATATATTCATTAAGAGAAGATTCAATGCATAATCAAATATTCTGGAGATTGAGAAATGGTAGCATGAAAAGAGAAAAAATCAAGATGCATAACAACAGCAAAAATTTCACCACATGAAGTCTTCAAGTGGGTAGCACTGCATACAGACATTGTAAAAGTATCATTGTGCAAAGCCATTGTAAATGCATCATTGTAAAATTTGTACAAGTGTCTATCTTCCAAGAGTTGAAGAGGTAGTGTTGGGAGGTCTAGGATCATCATTATGTGGTTGTGTCATAGTTGGGGTTATGGTCTAGTGTGTCTTCTTCTTCTTCTACATCATACTATATCATTGTAAAGTGGACCATTTTCCCTGGTATGGGAGTCCATTCTTCTTTTCTTCTTCTATAGGGTGGTAGGGTGGTGCTAGGCTGGTGCATGAAGTCACCAACAGGTTCAAGCGTATGAAAATTTCAATGTGGTAGGGTGGTGCTAGGGTGAGTTGTAGCTCATTGGGTGTTGGGGCATATGTTTAGTTGACTACTAAAGAATCTTGGGCTTTGGAGCGTCCATCCAGTGGGAGCTGGAGAAGAATTATTTTCTAGATTCTAGGAATTTGGAGCTTTATTTGAATTTCCACCTTAAAAACTATGTGCATTTGTGTTCTTTTTGTTTATTGCTATCATTGTACAAACAATGATAATAATTGAATATTAAATGATGTTCCAAAATATTAATAATAATACTAATTGAAAGGAATATTGATTCACCCCCCACCCCACCCCCCAGTATTTCCAACAACTGGTATCATAGCTTTGTTCCTTAAATAGTAGTTTAACAACTGCAAGGAGACCATGGAGCACACCAAGAATGGTGTACCTCTATTTAATGAAAATAATTATGCACTCTGGAAAGGAAGAATGGAGGTCTATCTCTTGGTGCAAGGTTACGAAGTATGGGACATTGTTCAAAATGGCTTTACACTAACCACAGATGCTTAAGGTAAGAAGAATTTGGTAAATGATGCAAAAGCAAAGAACATTATTATCAGTGGACTTATTGAATCTTCTTATCATAAGGTGTTGGGTTGTAAAACCACCAAAAATGTATGAGACAAGCTTGAGAACGTATATGCAGGTGACTCAAATGTCAAAGAAAAAAGCTTCAAATCTACAGAGAAAAACTTGAGCAACTCAGAATGAAAGAAGATGACAACATTGTTGGATACTTCTAACACATTAATGAAATAACCAACACTTTGGAAGGATTGGGAGAGGCTGTTGATGAGAAGACTATTATATGGAAGATTATTAGAAAGTTACTAGGAAGATTCAACCCAAAGGTATCAGTCTTAGAATATAGTGAAAATATGGCCAAAATCAACAAAGAGGAATTACATGGAGTTCTCATAGCATATGAAATGAAACTTGATGAAGAAGAGGGTACTTCACATCAAGAAACTGCATTCGCTGCATCTAAGAAAAACAACCTTCAAAGGCAAATACCTACACCTGCAAGTGTGAAAAAAAGGAAGATGATGAAGAAAGTTTTTTAGATGGAGAATATGCTTAATTTACGAGAAAACTGAAAATTGGAAAGAGGAAAGGATTCAAAAGGAACTTTCTCTCTAAATAAGATATTTCGTCATCCGATGAAGATAGTGGCAGTGAAGAAGAAGCCAAGGAGAGAGTACTATTTATGGCCAAGCACAATAAACAACAGGTATCAAACAATGAAGAAGAAAGGTTTACCATAGAAGAATTTTCTAAGGAGGAAATCATGCTTATAAAAGTGCTCAAGGCTGAGAAGATCTATTCCAATAATCTTGAAGAACAAGTTCAAGGTCTCAAAATTGAAGTTGAGGAACATAAAGGTATTGAAGAGTCACTTCAAAAAAAGTTGGAAGAAAGCAACTGAGAAAGGGAAGCATTAGAAGCCGAAGTAGTCTTGTTGCGTAAGGAAGTGAAGAAGGGAAACACTGTCTAAAACTATGCCAACAGCTCAAGGACGTTGGAAGAAATCAATAATAAAATGACATGAGACCTCAAGAGAAAAGTCCAACAGAAGCAACAAGAACTTGACATAGCACTTGCATAGATTAGCAGGATCACACAACAGATGCAGGAAGTAGAAATTGTAAGGAAGGAATCTGATCAAATATACATATCCATTGTTGACCAAAAGAAAAGGGAATTAGAAACATTTTCATTAGAAATAAGTAGGCTCAAGATTGAAAATGAGAAGCAGAAGGAACAAATACAGGTTCTTAATAGAGAAGTAGAGAATACCACTCTTCTCAAGCTATAGGTTGAGGAGGGGAAAAAAAGAAGGAAGATCTTGAAAAATATGGTTTCAAGAAGATCTTGCTCAAAATCAAGAAGAACTTGATGCAACCCATGATGAGATCAAGAAAGTCAGGGGATCACAAAAAAAATAGATACAAGATAAGATAGATGAAGAAGAAAGAAAAGGCAATTAAAGATGGTAAAGCTCCAGCTGATGAAGGTACAAGATCCACAGTTTCACAGGATGATTCTAAGAAGGAAGTTGATCAAAGTGAAAAGCAAAAGAAGAATTTTGCAACTCCAAAGAACAAGACCAAAGCAATCAAGAACAAAGGACCACAACAAACTACAACACCCCACCCAAAGAAGAATGAAAAATATTCCTAATATGTTCACTTATTTAATGGTTATTTCTTTTTATGTGCCAACTATGGACATATGGCAAGGGATTGTGAAGTTTTTGATAGGTACAATCATTACCTGAAAAACCCTAGAAACAAGTTTGCAGGATCACGAGATAGGTTCCACGATGATTTTGTGAGAAGAGAATACGTGCTAGATGGACCAAATGTTGAATGTTTCAAATGCCATAACTATGGCCATAGAACTCATGGTTGTAGATATCAGATGGAATCGCCTATGGACAACATTGAATTCTTCAAGTGTCATAACTATGGGCACATAGCTCAAGCTTGCAGGAATAAGAAGGTCTAGAAAAGGAAATAGGTACAAGAAGACAAAGCAGATAACAAGGTTTTAGTAGTTATGCTTTCAGGATTTTTAAAAGCAAAAGGTCATGAGGAATTAGAAGTTGCTTCAGATAATAAGTCAAGATGTCTCATTAGGTGACTCAATATTTTGAACAATTTGGCTTGTTGACTCTTTAATGTTTGTACATGATGAGTCTATGCAGAAGTATATGACACAAGTCTATGATTTATAGGAAGGTAGTTTGAACAAGATGGTAGTTTCATTAAAGGTTCATGGGGAGAAAAACTTTTGAAGGATTACATGTTACCAGGAACAAGGAAAGATTAGTCTGCAAAGGATGTGCACAGGTTGAAGGAATCAATTTTGAAGAAATATTTTCTACCATTTCCAGAATGGAAGCTATTAGGATGTTTCTTGCCAATGCATGTTCAAGAAAAATAAAAGTCTACCAAATGGATGTTAAGTCAACATTTCTGAATAGTGAATTTGAAGAAGAATTTTACATTGAACAACCTCAAGGTTTTCTTCTATCAGAAAAACAATACTATGTTTGTAGGTTAAAGAAGGATCTGTATGGTCTTAAGTAGGCTCCGTGAGCATGGTATGCTCGTCTTGATGGATATATACGTCAACAAGGGTTCAAGAAAGGTACTGATGATAACAATATTTACGTACAAATAGATAAATATAATTTAACAGTCATTGATGTATATGTGGATGATATAATCTTTGGTAGAAATGATGATCGACTCAGTAAGAAATTTGCTACAAAGATGTAAAGTGAGTTCGAAATGTCTTTACTAGGTGACTTGACATACTTCTTAGGGCTTCAGATATCTCAGCAAGAGAAAGGAATATTTATATGTCAAGCCAAGTACATTAAGGAAATGCTCAAGAAATTCAAAATGGAAGATTGCAAACCCGTCCTTACTTCGATGGTAACAGGTTGCAAGTTGAGCATAGATGACTCATCTAAGGATGTGGATTAGAGGTTGTACAAATCTATGATTATTAGTCTTCTATATGTAACAACCTCCTAGCCAGATGTTATGCAAGCAGTTGGACAAGTAGCATGATTCCAAGCAGCACCAAAATAATCACATATTATTTCCATCAAAAGAATTCTTCGATATCCAAAGGGCACAATAGAATATGGATTGTGGTATTCCAAGGGAAACAATCTCATTATTCAAGACATTATAGATGCAGATTGGGCAACAAGTGTTGATGATCGTAAGAGTACTAGTGCAACAACATTCTATCTAGGTGGTTGTCTTGTATCATGGTTGAGAAAAAAGCAAACCTAAATCTCGTTATCTATAGTGGAAATAGAATACATTGCAGCGACAACTTGTTGTACTCAAGTCATTTGGATGAAACAAACTTTTCAAGATCTTCAAGTACAATTCAGTGAGCCTATTCCAATCTTCTATGATAACACGAGTGCCATCAGCATCTCCAAGAATCATGTCATGCATTCAAAAACAAAACACATTACGATCAAATATCATTTTGTTAGAGAACAAGTTGCTAAAGAGAATATCAAACTTGAATATGTTGGTACAAAAGAATAAATTTCTGATATCTTCACTAAACCTTTACCTTGTGAATCATTTGAATATCTTCACCAGAAGCTTGGGATTCTCCCAAGTTCTGATTAGATTTTCCTTATTCAGAAAATAAAGGGGGAGTGGAAGTGTATACAGGTCCATAGGATAGTTGTGTGTCAAGGGGAGTTACTCTTTTTCATTGACGTCAAAGGGGGAGAGAAGGCAGTAGGAATAGGTGCCATGATTATAGGGGGAGTACTTGTGTTGCCATCAATTCCAAAGGGGGAGATTTTTTATTTAAAGATGATGTGATGTTGTCATTGATGTCAACCCAAGCAGCACCAAGGATGACCTTGAACTTACATGGCACATTTGGCATCATCCTTCATGGTTTCTCATCTCATAATCATTATAGGAATACTCTACTTGAAAATATGTTTATATCGATATATAGCTCTCCTCGTAATTCATCACTGTTTGTAAGATATTCAAGATTGAAGTTAGTAACCCCAATTAGTGGGCTAAAACCACATGGGGTTATGGAATGGCATTTATCATTGATTTTTTTCATTGAATAGTCAATCATTAATAATTTTTTAAGCTCCTAAAATCCTTCCAACATTCTGTATAGAAGCGCCTCTCAACTCTATAAAAAGAAATCTCATATATCCTTTAAAATGAGTGATTGTGGAATGTTCGCTATAAATGTACTTCTGTGAAGTATTAGATGCTAAAATTAAAACCCATTTGTACCAAAATCTTGATGAACATTGTGACTGAATTACTAATCTTGGTTCACTATATTTTTAGAGATATGATCTGTGGAAGTTAGGGTTTTTGAAGTCTCCCGAATTTCATCTCAAAGAGGTGACCTTGGGAAAATCATGATAGCTCTCTCTTTGAGAAATGGATTGGAATTCTGTAAATAGTGACAGATAGTGCATGGACTTTAGTTTTTTGTGTATCAATTTCAGAGCCCAAAGAGGAAAAAATGACATGTGGCACTCCATACAAGTTTGCTTTACTGAACTAGTCCATAATTAGGTCATTGTGAGAGATTGGGCATAACTTTGCCTTTGAATCCAAATAGGGTCAGACCTATGGCATTGGAAAGAAGGCACAGAGGGCTACTACAGTGACAAAGATCACATATTGGGGATTTGAAATCAAAGAGATATATCAAATTCAATATCGTTCTCCTAGAAGGAAAGAAAAAAACTAGATCAAGTGTTGTCAAGGGCTACAAAGACTTTCTAGGGCATAAAAGAGAAATGTTCAACAAAATGATGTACTTGAGGTAAGCTCTAGGTAAGTATCTTCTGTATCTTCATGTTCATCTCTTAATTTCATTAGGTTCTTTGTATTCTAATTTGTTGTCTTTATTTAGCATTGACATATGCTTAGCAAGATGAGGTAAGTTTTGCTATTATCATGTCATGGGTATTTCGTTGAAGTATTTTTGTAGGTATTATATATTCATGAAGAGAAGAATCAATGCATAATCAAATGTCCTGAAGAGTGAGAAAGGGTAGCATTAAAAGAGCAACGATCAAGGTGCAGAATAACAACAAGAAGTTCACCACATGAAGTCTTCAAGTGGGCAGCACTGCATACAGTCATTCTAAAAGTATCACTGTACATAGTCATTGTAAAAGCATCACTATACAAGTTGTACAAGTGTCTATTTTCCAAGAGTTGAAGAGGCAGTGTCAGGAGGTCTAGGATCATCATTAGGTGGTTGTGTCATAGTTGGGGTTATGGTCTAGTGTGTCTTCTTCTTCTACATCATTCTATACCATTGTAATGTGGGCCATTTTCCTTGGTACGTGAGTCCATTCTTCTTTTATTCTTCTATAGGGTGGTAGGCTGGTGCTAGGCTGGTGCATGAAGTCACCAACAAGTTCAAGAATGTGAAAAATTCAGGTCTGTAGGGTGGTGTTAGGGTGGGTTATAGCTCATTAGGTGTTGGGGCATCCGTTAATTTGACTACTGAAGAATCTTGGGCATTGGAGCGTCCATAGAGTGAGAGCTAGAGAAGAATACTTTTCTATATTCTATGAAGTTGGATATTTCTTTTCAATTGGAGGTTAAGATTAAAGAATTATTAGAAAAGTGTTTGGGTGGTTTTTGTCTTGGAGAGGGTTTCCACCTTAAAAACTGTGTGCATTGGTGTTCCTTTTGTTTACTGCTATCATTGTACAAACACTGATAATAATTGAATATTAACTAATGCTCTGAAAGATTAATAATAACTAATTGAAGGGAATACTGATTCAGCCCCCCCACTCTCATTATTTCCAATAGTAAGAGGAAGAAAATATCAAGTAGGGAAAGGCAGGATCAAGCAGCTACAACAAGATTCATTGCATGTATCAACTTGTAGGTGTATTTTCCTTACTAGATTTGGCATGCAAGGATTGCATGTGTTTCTTTATATCATGCCATGGGTTTTGCCATGTGTGATAGTATTTTTAGCCTAGCCTTTACATTTCCTAATAGCTTTGATGAGATGGGTTCTCTCATGAGGTTTGTGTGGGTTGGCTAGATTGGATTCAAAGTTAAGTTGGAGGGATCTCCGAATTTAAAAACACATGGTGGTAGTGGTCCTTAAACTAGACTAAAGATGCATGAAGCCATTGTCCTAATAACCCTTGAAATAGACTTTGTGTTGCGGTAAAGCCAGATTGTGTGCCTTGGTGGGCCTAGGAATTCTGGGATCGAATGCATGGTAAATCCTGGAGAGTATTTCTCGGTGTAGGGCCTAGTGATCCTGGATCAAACTGTGGATGCACGGTAAATCCTGAGAGACTAGGAGGGACTCAAATTCCTCACAGTGTAGGCAGAGAATTCTGGTGGCATCCACATGGATTGGTGTTTTAATATGCTCTATGAGTCCCACATTCATGCTTGGAATATGGCACGGGGGGTGATTGGCTGAAGAGAGACTTGGCTTAACCAATCTATGGTCAGGTGGAATGTCGCAATCCCAACTCCAATTGCTTCATTGCAATGATTAATGAGAAATTAATTTCATTTATTTCCATGTGTAAATGTACTAATCCATATATGGATTTTTATGTTGATATGTTTATTCTAATTATGTTCCTATTATGTTGGATATATGTTCATTTTGTGGCACCAACTATGTTTGGCTCTTAACATGTTTTTACCTGTGTTTGAATGGATATTGTATCTATGACCTAATAAGTGATAAGGTAGCAAATGACATGAGGACACAATGGTTCATGGTGATTCTCATATAAGTAAGATATCCCTACACTTAACTCTATTGTTTACACCTGTAGGTTACACGTCGATGATATGTTTGATGAAATGCATGTCATGGTTAGTAGGACTCTTGTTAAGGCCTTGATCAACTATTTAATTTTGCATCATTTTTTCCTTGTAATTTAATTAATTCTGAGCTTTCATTCCATTCTAGGCATTGACTTGGGCTCTGGGCTTGAAAAGTTGGCTTAAATCCTGGAGTCACTCGCACAAAACTGGCAAGTTTGGACCACAGTCACTGGCAGGCAGGCCTAGGAGAGTGACGTTAGGTCTTTGGTCGCTCCCTTACCCATAAAATGAGAGAAACTAAGCCTTAAATTGTCTAGAACAATAGTGAGACCCAGGGACAAGCTGTTTAAGTGGCTCACTTGTCTCTTGAGGGTTTTGTTAATGGTGTTGGATGGCTGCATGTGATGTTCCATCGATTCCACTTCCTTAAGGTTATTTAGGAGGTCAAATATGATCATGGTAGCCTCTCGTCTCATGTTTACCCTAGTTGGCATGGTCACTTGGCTTTATGTGGGAGGAGGGTGTTACATACAATGTGGTATGACATTGAGTGTTGGTATCCAATGGTGCACGAACTTGTGCTGTGGAGATTAGTGCTATGTAGAGAAGTGTAAGGGTGTGTATTTATGTATAATAGAGCATGATGATGCATAATAATTTGTTGGAGTGTTGCTACAGGAGAGATCTCCTGACACGGATATCATAAACACCATTGGTTTTGGAATACCCATATTTGGAGAGTGAATCGATCACATGGATAACCATGAACTTCAATTAATCACTTTGCAAAATTGCACATTGGCACTTGAGACTTGGCTATCATCTATTGATGTTATCATCACAAGCAACAAGACCTAAGAGGTTCATATGAGGCACTTGGACAGAACACATTGCATCAAGAGAAAGTATTTCCAGCCATGGCATGTGATTAGGGTGTGATTTGGCAAGTGTGGGCTTGGGGGTTATCCAATCTGTTGTCTAGGTAGCACGTACTCCACCCTTGAGCCCAAATTTAGGGAGATGCATGAGATTGATTGGGTGATACATTGCAAGATCACTCAGGATCAAATATAGTGGTCAATGGACCCATCTTATAGGCATATGTTTAGAATCCAGGTAGATTTTGGCAACACCTACCTGAGGCAACATAACATATCTCACATTGTGGTATGGCAGGTGCATGGAAGTCTCGCATGCACCAGAATGATTTGATATGTATGGAGTATGTTGGAGAGGTAAATCCCCTCTACGGATAGAGGCGATCCCTACTAGCCCAAAGGGGG
>APFE031218360.1:4571-19661 GCA_000404065.3 Pinus taeda
AAATTCATTCCGGCTTTGGGGTTAGGCTGAAGGAAAACTCTGCCAATCATAGATCGGTGAGACAAAAAACCTTCCGGAACGTAGATTATCACTAGAAAATTAGGTCCACCTAGGCAATTTTCATACATGACTCAGCTCTGCTAAGATTATTTACAATTCACACATGCAGACTGGGTTTACAACATAATATGATAAGGTTGGCAATGACTGTCGAATGGCACGGACACGTCGATCAAGCGCTATCCCTTTTGAGAAGAAAATGGGGTGTACTGCTATGGGTAGTTGACACGTAGTGGTCAACACACCCTTTCCAGGATAGGTGGCCTTGACTCCAAGCATAATCCCATGGTTGTTTCGACCTCTACCAAATTCAAGAGAGCACCCTTCTATCCAATGAAGTGCCTTGAAGCACTATAATCAATAAGCCAGATTCCCAGAGAATCTGAAGGAGAGGGCCAATACAAGATAACGCTTCTTTATCTTATCAAAAACAACATTTGATTCTTCATACCTGGGGTTCCTTGCTTTCTTTGAAGAGTTGGCCATTTCCTTGATGACCTACATTACTTGTCATTCCTCTGACCATTGAAGATGTCCCTGGAATGATTGTTATCTTCATCTAGAGATGTGTCTCTGGCATTCGGACACTTCTTCACATAATGGCCGAACTTATTACAACCAAGGCATCTACTTTTCCTTCCACCCTTAGATCTGGACTTCTTATTGAAGTGATCTTAAGGCCATCAGAAGCTTCCGCTGCGCTGTTTTGATCATATTCTCTACTTCGACTTCACCCTTGGTGAATTTGAAGAGAGATGAGGAACCCATTGATCCTTTTGTCCTTTCCCAATTGTCTTTGGTGATTGCTCTTTCACTCTTGCTTGAGCTTTGTCTTCACCTCAGCTCTGATACCATGTTAATTTTAGGTATGTTCTATGCTTAGAGCAATTTATTTCAATTTACACATTTAGCTCAATATCTTTTCCATATTAGCAATCACATCAGCATTAAAGTAAACTGCAGATAGAACATAAACATAAATCACAAAAGACAAGCCAAAACAAGAGGACACAAGATGTGGCGCTAGCCAGGGACAAACCCCAATGTGGGGAAACCCTTGATCAATTCTTCTTCTATGTTCTTCAATAGTTCAGCAGAGAGAGAGAGAGAGTGATAGTACATTTACAACAGAAGTCAACACTTTGACTTTCTATATCTTCATGAGATCAGTTGAAGACATGCTTCTTCAACTGATTCTCCAAGGTGACTTCTTCAACTATCATAGTGCTGCATCTCGTCCAATTGTTGTACCTCCATGCTGCACTTATCATCACAATGCTACACCTAATGACCATGCTATGTACTTCATGTTGCTGCTCTTGTCACTATGTTGCTCCAATCATTGAGCTGCTCTTATCACGGATCTACACCTAATGTTGTACTCATCGCTGATCTGCACTCGATGCTACACCATCACTAATCTGTACTTAATGACTGCTATGTTGCAGTTCATCATCAGTTGCACCACTGTCTTGTTGTCACCTACATGCTGCATACGGAAATACTGTAGCTTTCTCATGGAACAACCTTAGCTGCTTGCTATGGCTTGCAGCCTAGCAAAGTAGCTAGTTGTAGCAAGAGATTCTTCCAACAGATATCATGAACCCTTTATACATACCCAGACATAATCTTGTTACAACGTTGTTTGCTACACTTGACTTTGTTGTCAGCACTTTGATTCACCAACCAAGTAAACAGTCCAAGGAACAAATCATGTCCAAACATATATGCTGCCACCTACAGCATCTTACTGTAATACAATAACTCTTGTTGCAGTTTTAGATCCACTTTCCTTGGTGTGTCTAACGGTCCTTTCATACATAGATAAGGGCTCCTTTAATTAAGGTTTTCCTCCTATATTTGCTGCAGCCAGGATGTCCTCCATTAAGACTGTGACAAAGGGCAACACTAGCCCTCCTTTGACAGCGGATGAGGGCATATAGGAATGCATCTTAAACTTCTGTTTGGACAGCGGTTTAATGGACACTTTGACAACTGCTAGGAACCTTGTTAGCAGTGGCTTGAACCTCCTTCTTGGACTATTGTTAGGGCAGATAGGAGCCTCATCAAACTGCGGATTAGGGCTCCTAGATTGGGCTACATATTAGTGTCTCTTGACTGCATTAAAACTGCGGATTAAATCCCTTCCTTGGACATCATATAACTCTCTTCCTTGACTGTGTGTGCATCTCTCCCTTGATTGCGCCTAGGGCACTAGATTGTGACACTTGATTGGACTGCGGTTAGAGCTTGTCAAGCCTTTCTCGTTACAGCGAATACATGCCTCCTTTTGGTGCCTATGAAACCCTCATTGACTGTGGCCTAGGAGTCTTCCTTTTCTGCGGATATGACCCCTTTAGGACAACATTAGGTTGCTTGGCATATAGGCCTCTCTTTGAAGCATAATGGAATCATCCTTCACCTTTTTGACAATGTTATAGAGTATCTCCTTCCATGGCTATGATTTGATTTTCCTTAGGGCATTAGGGCATCAGGAGGGTTCTTCCTTTTACTGCTGATTAGGGCATCATTAGGCCAATGTATATCCTAGGGCACTCCCTCTAGATCTCATCTTCATCAAATCCAAAAACAGGATAAAGGGAGATCACAAGAGTGAGTGTGTCAAATGACTTAAAGTCCTCTTCTATTTATACTAAAACGTAGAGCACAAGAGGGGGTTATTTGGTTGCCAGCCGACCTTGAAGAATTGTCCCATAACACAAATAAATTCATATCTCCATGAATGCTCATCGGAATCGGATGATCTTTAGATCAATCCTACACCTCTCGATGAGAGGGATCCAAGAAAAATATCAGCTTCCATTAATAAGATGACCCACATGGAGTTTGGCCTAGTTGCCAATTTTAACAAATACCTACCTAAGACTTCTAGCAACCCAAGTGCCTTCATTCCTACAAGGGCTCAGCCACAAGAGAACTCCAAGGTCACTCGTTTTAACCATTGTTTAAGGGTCAGGCTTCTCAAATTGGATATGAAGAAGTGATCCTAATTCTCTATCAACCAAGATTATGCTTGGAGGTAGATTTTAAAAAATGCAAATCTAGATCTAGGATGCAAATGAAAATATTCCAATGAGGTTTAATTCCAACAGTGATGCTTCAAAAGAGAAAACTTATAATCAAGATTTATTTATAGTCACTCAAAACACAAGATTACAACATGATGACTAATGAAGCAAATTTTAAGATTACTCAATGAAAGAAGAGAAACATAATTAGATTAGATGTTAGGGCAGTGTCCCAAATGTCTTTAACAAGAAATGCTTCTTAAGATGTCTTCACTTATATTAGGCAATGGAAACAAGTAGAGTTATATAATGAAAGCACAAGTGAATGATGGCAAATGAGATTGCTAACAAGATATTGGAGAGACTACTTGAAATCTTCAATTGCAAGCGAAACAAAGACAAGAACTTCTCCAAATGCAACTAGATCAAATAACCAATGAATGAATGCAACTAAAGAGATCAAATCTAAACTATGATAGCCATGAAACTAGCAATGCAAGAGAGACATGTTAGTAAGTTAGATCTAAAGACTAAGAAAAAGGGAAAGCGAAAGAGGAGCCCTGCCTTTTAAATAAGGAGGTGGGATACCATGGGATTAAGGTCCCAAGCTCCCTCATGAACAAGATCCTTATAATTATATTACAAAGGAAGAATTCTTTTTGACAAAGAGAAAGGACTCTTCAACTCACGGAGAATTAAAATGATGAAAAAATTTCACAACGCAACATCCTCAAGATACAAAGTCAAATCAGATCAGTTTATTATTATGATTGCAAATACACCAAACAATTGATCTAACCCTCCAAGAACTCTCGGCGTTCAACAAGGATGGATACGAGTCATTAAATGCCCATGACCTAGGTGAAGGAAGGCCTCCGAGACCTTACAGCTTGCTCAGAAAATAACTTTTAATTTTTATTTGAATTTTATTAAATTTTTTATGGTGACTGATGAAGGATGAAGGCTCAAAAAATTTCAAATAATTTTTGGTCTTCCCACACCAATCAGCTCTTCGCACCAGTCAAAGAGAAAGCTCCTCTAGGAGCTCTCGGCCTTGAGGAAAAAGGCTCTAATGATATTCGGCCTCTTCAAAAAAATGCAAAGGAGAATAAGCCTCTAAGAAATCGATTCTATGCCCAAAAATTATGGTGAAACCCTCTCAAATTTTTGTTGAATCTCTGCAAAATTGACAAGGGTTACCAAATAAATCAAAGGAAAAAAATTAAGGCCCTAGAGGGCATGCAACCTAGAGAAATCACCCAAAATACTGGCATCCATCAAGAAAGGGTCTCAAAGACATTATTTGAGCCACAAAATATGAATCAAACCCTTGTTATATACCAAAACAATCCTTCCAAGGCTAGCGACTACCATAATATTAGATGTGAAAAGTGAAAATGGCCACAACCCCAAGTGAAACCAGTGTTGCGAACATCGCGATTTAATCACGATTTTTTCACTGAACCGGTATTATCACCAATTTTTTCAGCGATTTTTTTATTTTCAAAAAAACGTGAAAAAATCGCGCTACGATCGGAAAAAATCGTGGTCGGCGAAAACAATAACTTACAAGTGTGATTTTGAGGTTTTTTTTTTCTCATTTTTTTCAGACAGAGGGCAAGAGTGAGAGCTAAGGAGGAGGAGAAGTCATCTACAAGGGCAAGAGAGGAGAAAAGAAAAGGAATTTAGCGTCCCAAGCCAGAAAAATTCAAGTTTGGACCAAGTTTTTTCAACAAAGCATGGTTTTCGGGTATGTGCATCAAATTTGGCCCTTTTTTTGTTTTTTTCTTGTTTTTCCTTGGGTTTCTATCACCCATTTATTTTCACTGATTTTTTATTGGATTTGATTGTGATTTTTTTTCACTTTTGTTGCATATAGTGGAGAGGATTTATTTTGGTCAAAAATGCAAAAACTTGATTGTTAGATTTATTAGTTTAATTTCTTCTTGTGTCGTAGTTATTTTCCATCATTTTCGCTTGGGTTTGAATGTATATTTTTTCCATTATTGTTGCACTGAGTTGAGGTTTTTTTGGTCAAAAATTCAATATGTTGTATGTAAATTTTATTTTTATTTTTTTAACTTGCAAATCTTCTTGAACCCTAGGTTCAACTTCAAACTTCATCTTACATTAAAACTCAAGAGTTCAACAAAGTTACAAACATGCCAAGGAAATTGGACCCTCTGTGGGAATTTGGTGAACCTGATGGAAAGTTTGACAAATCAAACTTGACTTGCAAGTTATGTGGGCATCATATGACAAGGGAGGCATACAGATTGAAGTATCACCTTGTGCAAATTCCTAGACATGAGGTAGGGCCTTGCACAAATACAAATCCAGAAATCATCCGAAGAGCCCTCAGATCATTGGAAGAAATAGAGCAAACCAAATTGTCCAAGGAAGCTCTAAAGAGTCAACTAGTAGGGACTGGGAGCAGAGTGTCGGGATTGGGAGGTGAACATGAGAGTGGTACTGGTTTTACTTTAGCATCAGTATCTACAACCAACCCTGTAGCTGCCTCATCATTATTTGTTCCTAAAACCACACCTGGTTCACAACCATCTATCTCTTCAATTATTAAAAAAAAGGAGAAAGAAGAAGTTGAGAAGTTGTTGGGCAAGTTTCTTTTTTGGAGTGATATTCCTTTCAGCGTTGCAAGGAACAATCCATTTTTCCAGCCCGCAGTTGATGTTATTGTTGTTGTTGGCCCAGGGTACAAAGTCCCCTCTTATGATGACTTTAGAGGACACATTCTTCAAAATGAAAAGGTTGACTACACCAAGAGATTGGAGGAGTTTAGGGCATCATGGGCACACAGGATGCACTATGATGTCAAATGGTTGGACCGATCAAAAGGGTAGAAGCTCATAAACTTCTTGGTTAATTGTCCCAAGGGGAAAATGTTTATGAAATTTGTTGATGCATCTGCACATATCAAAGATGCACGGTTATTATGTGATTTGTTGGATGTGTTTATTCTGGAGGTGGGTCCAGAACATGTTGTCCAAGTCATAACGGACAATGCTACAAATTATGTTGTTGCTAGCAAGATGCTTATGGAGAGGCATCCTACCTTATTTTGGACACTTTTGTGTTGTGCATTGCATTGATTTGATGTTGGATGACATAGGAAAAATTCCTTTTGTCAAGGATATTGTTGAGTCATCAAAAAGCATTACAAAATTTATATATAATCATGTGTTTGTGCTTCATTTCATGAGAACATTCACCAACAACAAGGAGTTGGTGCGCCCTGCCATTACACGGATGTCCACTAGTTTCATATCTTTTCAATCCATCTTGAATTCTATGTGGTATGTGAAGAGAATGTTTCTTGCAGATGAGTGGTGTGCTTTAACATTTAGCCGAAACTAGAGGGAGAGGCCATATGCAAATTAGTTTCATACTAGGAAGGTTTCTAGGTGGGAGTGCAGGAGGTGTGCCGCATTATTGAACCTTTGGTAAAGGTTCTTCGATTAGTTGATGGAGACAAGCCCGCAATGGGCTACTTGTATGAGGCCATGGATAGGGCCAAAGAATCCATTCGAACCTACTATGATGATAAGAGGGATGCTGGGTTTCAGAAACAACAACTCCTATGGGAAGTGATTGCTGAGTGATGGAACAATACACTCCATCGTTCCATTCATGCTGCAGGAATCTACCTGAACCCCACATTTTCTTACTTATGTGGTTTTTTATTTGATGGTGAGGTCATGGATGGATTCTTCACTTGTGTTCAAAGGATGGTGCCATCTCCAGTAGAACATGCAAAAATCTCCAAAGAAATGGAGATATATAGGATGGTAGGTGGCACATTTAGCTTTGACATGGTTGTGGTTGATAGGAAGACTAGAATGCCAAGTATGTTTTAGTTTGTTTCAAATTTCAATGTCTCTTCGAGTTCGTAACTTCATACTTTGCTTCAACTTTCAAATTTCTTTTTTTTCTTATGTTTATCTTATTTGTTGTAGATGCATGGTGGAGAAGCTATGGTGGTAGATTACCCAATCTCCAAAGGCTTGCCATTCGAGTGCTCAGCCAAACATGTAGCTCCTCAGGATGCGAGCACAACCAAAGTGTATTTGAAAAAATACACACCAAGAAGCACAACAGGTTAGAACTTAAAATATTCCAAATTTCCAATTAATTTTTCGAATTCATTAAATAATAGTATTATTTAATTTAATTTTATAATTTATAATTTATTAATTTATGACCATTGTATAGGTGGGAGTCGCATTGACTTAATGATATGGTCTATGTCTACTACAATCTTCGATTGTGGGTGAGGCAACTTGAGAGGACACTTGATGTGGAGGCCATCTCATTGGATGGGATTGACACCAGTGTTGCAAGGAGGGTTGAGGCTGAGAGGCCTCTCATGGAGTCGGTCGCTAATTGGTTAGAGCAAGAGATAGTGGACGGGGTAGAGTAGGAGGAGTAGCAACAAAAGGAGAAGGTAACACCACCTACCCAGGCTACCCCTATCACCAATAGAGGACGTGGTCTACCTCCTACAGCTCCTAGTTCTTCAGTTTCTAGGGCACAGCAGAGTCCACTGCCAACTCCACCACCATCTACATCTAGAGGAAAGCTATTGCATTTTCTCGCAAGAGGGGCAGAGGAAACCAATAGTATTAGTTATTTGGTTCATTTCATTGTATATGACATTATGAATCATGATATGAGATACATTATTATATTTTTTGTTGATATTTTGTGGCTGAGTTGGGACTCGAGACTTAGTATTCAGGACTCGATTCAATGTTATATGTGATGTATCACTAGAAATTATATTACAAATCTTATATATTAGTTCTTTTATCAGATTTATGTGTCAATGCATTTATTTTATGTTCTAGATGCTTAAGATATTAAAAAATTTGAAAAAAAATGAATATTTTGTATTTGCCGATTTTTTCCCGATTTTTAATGATTTTCCCCGATTTTTTCCGATTTCGGACCCTCTCCGATTTAATCCTAATCGCGGTGTTCACAACACTGAGCGAAACCCCTCAAAAAAATTTGCAAAAATTATATGGAGTGAGAACCCTTGGAGAGAATGTGATTTTGATGCAAAACAGGCCTCCAAATTCCTGCAGCCGCGAGAGAAAGGGCTAGATGGCTTCAAAATTTTCTTCATTGCCCTCAAAACCCTAGTCGTCTAGTCTACGAGCATGATCTTGGCTTCATAAACAATTCTCCTTCAAGTTTTCAATGCGATCAATCCTGCAAAAAATACATGCAACTAGATCTAGGCCAAAATCGATGCCTTGTCTTCAAATCTGCAAAGAAAACCCAACAATTATATACAAAATAGATGGAAATTATATACAAGGTTAGGAGAAAATATATATAAGATTTATCTACAAATTTACAATAATGAACTCTATAGAATTTCAAATAGAAAATATATTCATTTAAAGCTTTAAAATAAGCTTGAAAGATTTTAAAGATAGATAAAATTTGATCTAGAGAAAATGGCAAGAAAACTCATTTTCTTATTTCGAATGATGAGTCTTGAGATGACCATGTGTTCTTCAGCTTCTATGCCCTGAATAGTTAGTTAATTCAACCAAGAATGTCCCCAAATATCCAAGATCTGATCAACAATATTATTTTCTACACACTTGAAAAGATTTTTGTTAGATTCTGTAATAATTTAGCTAGAGAAATACAGTGAAATATCAAAACATGAACTAGCTACAGCAACAAATAAACATGCAATCTGAAAACTCCACAAGAATAGCAAATTCAGAACACCATTGAGTTGAAATAGCATTGAGCCATTTTATTAAATATCCAACGTGAAGTTGAGTACAAAATATAGTGGAATGTGTGCACCTGAGTTTGCCAAAGCAAGCACGCAAAACCTAGATGAGAATGAAGGAAACTCCACGCTAAAAATGGCCCACTGGTTGTATGATCTATCCATAAATTTACTGTTATTGTTCTTAACGGCAAACTGATATTTGAGGCCCCATATTTTCTCCAAAAATTCTGAAAATTAGGAGAATGATCTCCAACCCTGGACAAACAAAACCCAAAAAGATTTTGGGCTAATTCCAACCTCCCAGCATTACCCAAAATTCAAGTGAAATCACCCACTGCCTAGCTTTACGTCCCACCAGAAAATCTACAATCGCTCCACCCAAAATCTTCCAAAAAAATAACTAAGAAATTGAAAGATAGCACTGAAAAAGATAGAGTGAAATTCCAACTATTCCCCAAGACAAGATTGCAACAACTGATTCAGAAAAACGGCCTGAAAAACCCTTGCGCAAGCCCTAAGAAAGAACAGTACGACCCACACAAATGCAACAGTTTCGGGCTCCAAAACTCCACAAGAAAATCTGTCATCCTCCAAGCAAAATTTATGCAAATTCTCAAGGAAAAACTCCCCAGCAATCTCTTCTTCTAAGCAACTCTACTTCTGCTACTGTGTCCCACTGAAAAATTCGTCCTACCTGTTGTAGAGATGAGATGGCTCACAAAATGTAGAAAAAGAAATATCCAATCAACTCCAAATTTTCTCTCCTAGGGTGACACTCTAAGTTCACCGAAAGAGAGTTGGTATTCTCCGCTTTGAAATCGCTGTGCTAAATAGCACTAGTTGACTTAGCTCAACAGCTTAAGCAAACCTCCAATTTAGAAATGAAATGCCAAAACAAGAATGATCAAAATGAGGCTCTAACCTTCCCTTTATTTTTGCTTTCACTTCCTCATACCTTGGTTCGACTTTTCCCATACCATGGTTTGATCCTTCCCATGGTTCGATTTCCATGCTTGGTAATTTCCACAAATTAACTTTAATTTTTCTTCTTTTCCTAAGTCCCAAGTTACCATTGCCTTTTCTCCAAAATTTATTAAATACCTCCACAACTTATTTCTCCTAATTTTATATAGCTAACTATATATATTAATCGCCCAAATTGCAAAATTGGGAATTTCCATGTCAAAATTTTTAATTGGGAATATGATAGTCCTCCCCCCCCCAAATGTTGCTTGTCCTCAAACAACTGTAGTGTTGGATGCTGCAAAAATTGTTCTCCCTCCCAAGTGCCATCTTATTCAGGAAAATATTTCCACTTGACAAGGAATTCACTAATGGCCTCTACTGTCAAAATTAAATGCTCCTCATCATCTAATGGTGGTAACTCAGTGGCAACCATCACTCATTGTCCCAGATCCTTTTTCAAGAAAGAGACATGGAATTCATTATGCACCCTGCTTCCTGGTGGAAGCTCCAATTGATAAGCTACCTCTCCCACTCGTTGGATCACCCTATATGGCCCATAAAAATGAGGTTGAAGCTTTTCAGCTCCCTTCTGCTTCAGTGTAGATTGCTTGTATGGCTGCAATCTCAAGAAAACCAAATCTTCCACCTCAAAATGTCACTTACTCTGCCCCTGTCTACATATAACTTCGGTTGGTTGTATGCCATCTACAAGTTATCCTTGAGTGCTCTAAGGATATCCTAGCTCTACTGTATCCAATCTTTGGCCCTTGGAGCTCTGTTATCTCTAAAAACCATACTAGCAAAAGCCAGTGCATCTTAACCATACAAATCACGAAAGAGTATCACACGTATGGACATGTGGTATGTGGTGTTGTAGCAATACTCCCCAAGGTGCAGCCACTTCACCCACGCTCTTTGTTGTCCAGTCACATAGTTGCACAGGTATCCCTACAACCACTTATTCACTATCTCTGTCTACCCATCTGTATGAGGGTGAGAGCTAGTGTTGGGAGTTAGCTTCGTGCCCACAAGGCAAAATAACTCCTACCAAAATCCACCCATAAGTATGGCATCCCTGTCACTGACAATCGTCTTAGGCAGCCCATGTGTTAGAAAATCAAAAAGGCAGAAAGAATTTCATTATGTTGATAGTTACTTGTGATATTCTTATGTTCTTATTAGTTTTCTTGTGTTCTTCTTTTATCTTAGTTCATCAAGCAATTACCAAAACCATAGCACGAGGATCAAAGACACCAGATGTAACTAGTCAGCCAAGGAAAAACCCCTATCTAGGGGAAAACCTAGTCAACAACTCTTCCTTCAGTAGTTTCACGAGATAATCCAAGACTCTTTGACCTAGACACAGACTTCCTCCAATCAACAAGTCACCCCTCCTTCTGTAGATGATGACCTTCCAGCAGCGACTTCGACCTAAAAGCAACAATAGAAACTTTGACCTAGAAGCAGCTGCAGATCTTTGTCCTAGTAGCAGCAGCAGATCTTTGACCTACTAGCAGCAACAAAACTTTGACCTTGAAGCAGCACCACCTCTAGAAGCAACAACACTTCGACCTACAAGCAGCAATATTTCGACCTAGAAGAAACATCACTTCGATCTAGAAGCAGTGGCAAAATTTTGTCCTTGACGCAGCAGCAGAAACTTCGATCTCCCAGCAGTAGCCCAATAACCTCACACATGAGATAAATAGATGCCCCAAAACTTCGATCTTGACCCTTTCTATAATCCTTCTCCTTCTCCTCCTGCAATTTCGTATTCTTCTACTTCTTCTGCTTGTATATCGAACTTGTGTGAGATGTCCTGCAAATGAATCAAACTGCACTCTATTTATAGCTTCTTTTGTGGGTCGAATTACCCTAATGTAGGCCGACATGATTAGGTAAGGGTTGAATTGGTGTGGAGGTGACCAATGACCTATTTTACTCAAAAATAATTCTTTTTACATGATTCAAAATCCCAATAAGGGTCTCATAAAATGGACAATGACTCTAATGACTCAATATAAAGCCTAGAAGTCCTCAATGGAGACTTTGACCTATAAAATGATGACCCAAGCATGAAACCCATGCTTTAATAAGTCATAATAATAATAATAATAATTTAATTTTCTTTCTTTTGCTAAATACATTTCATTATGACTCAAATACAATTATGAAGACCGAACCTAGTTACATTCATCAACACTCTCTCTTAACTAAGGAGGTATTCATATTTACACATATATATACAAGTACATGGAAGATCTCAAAACACATGAAACACAGAGTTTAAGCACACACGGTGCCATGGATTAGATTCCTAACCAGGGCAATCTATCCAGGTGGGACTAAGATGGAGTAAATCTTTCAGCCACTCCAGGTACCATCAGGCTTACTTGCTAACCATCAACCCAGGGAACTAGGTGCGTAATGCAAGGTCAGAGATCTATGACCAACGCCACCCTCCCTACTTCGGGAACTAGAAATCAACACACAGGGCGACCAAATGTCTTCCCAAACATTGTGTAATACACACGATGCCTCAATACTCCTGATTATTCAAATCGATAACATCAAATCTCTTCCGATCAAACAGATTGGTAACATCAAGTCTCTCCCAATCAAACAGATTGGTAACATCAAGCATGCTTCCAAAAATTTGAGAGATTTACCTGAACAATCATAAACCCAATCAATAACAAACTTTCAAATACACATAAGTAAACACAAACCTTCGGGGTCTTCAATCATCTTGATGTAGCTTCACAATTTATCACATTAGAACTTAGATGTAGGAATTTACAGGGTAAGTTCTTCATGCAAAACACCAAAGGACATCGCTCACAAACAGATCACAGATCAATACACCAGTGTTCTTGACGTGGTTAAAACCCTCAAAGAGGGAAACAGTCCACGGCCTGAGCCAATGCAGCCACTTCAGGCAATTTATTAATAAAAGAATGAAAATTTACATAAGCTTCTCTCATGAACGGTTACACTAAAAATGACCCTCCATGCTCTTTAAATAGAGATCATGTACCAATCGAGTGTTAAACCAAGGATCAAGTGTCAGTAATACCGAGGAGAGAATGAACTGTCGCATCATTTCATGTCTATAACATATCGTGACCGTCGGATTGTAAGTTACAAAAGTACATAGTAAAGAAACACACTTTACCTAACTCTACACTAGACCAAGTTATATTTAACTATTTCCTATGTGTTGGAATATCCTAACATCCCCCCTTAAGAACAACTTGGGATAGGATTGAAGGATGTACAAATATGACACAATAGGAGAAGGAAGGATGCATTAGAGCCTATCCCCCCTTAGTGACAACTTCCTAAACTCCAACCATAAATCGAAGTTTAGTAAACTTCGCCTCTATGGGAGCCTTTGTAAAGATGTTTCCAACTTGATCATCTGTTGAACAATATTGCACTTCAAGTACATGGTCATGAATGAGCTTTATGATGAAGTGCATGTACAGTTCAATGTGTTTGTTGCTCTGATGTTGGACTGGATCTTTGCATAGTTAAATGGCACTTTGATTATCACACCAAAGCGTAGTCGGATGCTGCTGCTGAAAGCCAAACTCTGATAGGATCTGACGAAGCCACAAGGCTTCCTTACTAGCCTTTACAGCACCATGATACTCTGCTTCTACTGAAGAAAGAGAAATGGCACTTTGTTCCTTACAAGCCCATGTAATAGGTCCTGAACCAAGAGTGAACACATAACCTGCAATAGACTTCCGATCATTAAGGTCACCAGCCCAATCGGAATCAGTGAAACCAACCAAAAGAGGAGATGCTTCTGCACTGTAATGAATCCTAAACTGAACTGTACCTCGTACATAACGAAGTATTCTTTTAGCTGCTTTCCAATGACTTTCATGTGGGTTTTGCATAAACCGAGCAGTAAGGCAACAACAAAGGAAAGGTCAGGACGAGTATGGGTTAGATACAAAAGTTTTCCTACAAGTTGACGGTATAAGGTAGCATCAACTTAAGGGGAAGTACAAGTGACTGAAAGTTTGGCTCCAAATTGAAAGGGAGAAGGGGCTGGCTTACAGTCTTCGATGTGAAAATGGCGTAGAAGATCACAGGCATACATGGACTGGGAAAGGAAAATACCTTCCTTAGATTGCAAGAATTGAAGACCAAGAAAATAATGCAAGTGTTCTAAATCTGTCATTTCAAACTTCTTTTTAAGGCTGGACTTCACATGTTTTATAAGGTTGGGATCACTACCAGTAAGGATAAGATCATCAACATAAAGAACAAGAATGATAAGAGACTTGCCCACTTTCTTGGTGTAGACAGTACTATCAGAATGACACCTAGAAAAGCCAGTTTCTAAAAGAAAGCTATCCATTTTGGCATACCAAGCCCGAGGGGCTTGCTTGAGACCATAAAGGGATTTCTTAAGCCAACATACAAGGTTGGAGTCTGTTTGTATAAATCCAATAGGTTGTTCCATATAGATTTCTTCATGCAAGCCCCCATGCAAGAAGGCAAATTTAACATCCATCTGATGGACTTCCCATTTGAAAGAGGCAGCAAGGGAAAGAACAAGGCGGACACAATTCATTTTGGCAACAGGGGAGAAGGTTTGAGTATAGTCAATGCCTTCAACTTGTGAAAAACCCTTAGCAACAAGACGAGCTTTATGTTTATCAACTTTTCCATCTAGTCCATACTTGGTTCCGTAAAACCATTTGCATCTAACAAGTTTTCGTCCCTTTGGAAGAGGAACAAGATCCCATGTATCATTTGGCAATAATGAACGATATTCTTCATTCATAACTACGTCCCAATCTGGATGGCCTGAAGCTTCTGCAAAGGTGTCAGGATCATAATTCACTGAAGCTTGAGCCAGTAAAGAAGAGGCTCTATCGAACTGAGAATGTGTACGTCGCTGATCTGTAGGATCACCGACAAGAGCACCTGCTATATCCCGAGTAGCACGGACCCATTTTGGAAGCAGAAGAGCTGAAGGAGGATCCTGAGAAGGTGGGGGAGCATTGTCATCCTCGCTGTCATCATCGGAAGAAGAAATATTTTCAAAAGTAGAAGGGATAGAGAGAGGTGGCACATCCGCCGAACTAGGCTCGTAGGCCGATATATTTTCAGCAAACTTTACGTCTCTTCTAATTAAAACATTTTTGGACTTAAGTGGAATAAGTCTATATCCTTTGACATCTTCAAAATATCCAACAAAAATACATTTTTCACTCTTAGGTTCTAAAGCTTTATGTT
>APFE031218364.1:12969-32104 GCA_000404065.3 Pinus taeda
TTAATTTTTTATTCTTTTCTTTTCTTCTTCTTCTTCTTCTTTTTTTAACATGAAAATCACCAACATTTAAAAAAATTATCCACACTTAATTCATTAGAAAATTTATAGTGTAAAAACTAAGTCCTTTAAATAAAAAGTGTTGATGCTCATCAGCACTTTTCAAAATCAAGATGAAAATCACTAACAAAAAAAAATGTTCACACTTGTTACAATAAAAAAAAATTAAAGTGTCAAAAATAAACCCTCTAAAAAATGTGTTGATGTTACATCAACATTTCTCAAAATTAGCATGAAAATCACTAACATTTGAAAAATTGTTCATACTTGATACATATAAAATAAAAAATAAATAAATAAAAATTCATACTTGATACATAAAAAAATTAAAGTGGCAAAAATATGCTCCAAAAAAAAATGTGTATTCAGAATCACCATTTTTCAAAATCGAGTGATTTTTGCTACCTCAAAAAAAGGGGTACTAGGTCATTTTCTCGTTTGATCGGTAACTATGTTTATCATGTTGCCTACAAAAAGGAAAAAATTGCATTTCCATTGAAAAAGACCCAGTACAATGCAAATTTAAGCAACAAAGAATTAATGCTCTTCAATTTCTTCTAGATGCAATGCAAGAAATTGGGTTGAGGAAAGAGGCTTTTAATGAATCATGTGTGGCAAAAAAGGCAAAGGAACCTCAACCACCATCACAGAAAATGATTGGAAAGACATACATTAGGAGATTCGCAGACATCAAAGCTCTATCAAAGGAGGAAAATGAGCAAAATGGAGCAAAAAATATTGGGGAAGAAGACTATGATGAAACTCTAGAGGATGAAGACTTTGGATTATGGGATATTGTTGATTAAATTTATGTTATACTTGGAAATAAAACTCATTTTTTGTAACTATTAATTAGTTATACTTGTAATGTTTTGACTTTGACATTTTATGAGAAGAATAAGTATTCAGTGAATGTTGTTATATGTTCAATAGTTATATTATGTGATTTTCGCTTTAATTTTTACGTGAAGCATTATTTTTTGAAAAAACTTGTGATTATTATTATTTTTTGACATTAAATTAAAAAAACAAACAAAAACAAATTATTATTTAACCATTTTTTGTTAAATTTTTCCTATAAAAATGTGATTTTGACATGTCATTTCTAGCAAAACAAATATCAAAATGTGTAATTTTTTAGTTTTTTTTTTTCCCTTTGGAAAAAACGTAATTTTCATTGATATATAAAAATTACATGTCGTATATGCAGAAGCATATGTTGTAAGAGGCAATGCCTGTTAGATAATTAAGTTCCAAAAATAAATCCAAAAATTGATGCCTTTTATCCACACAAGGAGGCATCCTTTTCTGATATGTTCATCATATTGTTTTTAACAAAAATAATAACATAAAAATTGTAGTTATATAGCATGTCCATAGTTCTTGCTGAAAACTGCGAAAAATAAACATATGGATATTTACAGGTGGTAATTTAAAGCAAAATTCCATGAATCTAAGCTCCCTATGAGCTTGCCATATCATCTATGTCCATGAAGGGTCGGTGGTAGCACTGGTAGAAATTTCCTTCTTTGTGTTCTTGGATCATCGAAGTGTCGGATGGCCTGTGCGCAGCTTCTCTGGATAGTCTCTCAGCATATGCATTTCTCTCCCTAAAAATGTGATTACATGTAAATGTGTCAAAAGAAGTAATAATACGATGAGCCTCTTCCATAATGTGTGATAGTGTGTATGCAGAGCATCTAGATTTTTTGTTAATCCAATCAAGAACAATTTTTGAGTCTCCAAAGAGTTGAAGGTCTCGACATTGGATTTGCAGTGCATGTTGTATGAGAAATTTTGCAGAGGATAGCTCTGCAAAATTATTTGCACCTCCCCCTAAACCCATCTGAATATGGAGGGAATGAGAATCAGTGAGGTTAAGTATGGCCCCTCCCCCGCATCCGTCCTCCTGGGCAGACCCGTCAAAATAAGCCCAAGGCTTTGTATGGTCAATGGATTTGGGTATGATGATTCAGGGCTAGGTTTTCTCCTCGTCGTCTGGTACGATGGAGTAGTCAGAGATGATACGAGAAGCAATAGAGGGCCAATGTGGCAAGGTGTTTTAGAATATGAGGTTATTGTGAGCTATCCACAGGACCCATCATATAAGTAATGGGAGATTTCTGAGTGTTTGAGGGCAAGCGCTTGTCCACCAATTCAACCAAGCTTCCTTTACCTAAGCTCCTTGCCACCTTGTTTGGGAAGAAATCACAGCTGATATTGATTGCCATAGCTCTCGGGCAGCCAGACATTCGATAAATAGGTGTGAGGCAGATTCATTGTTGCATTTACATAGGTGACACCAGAAAGGGCCATGATGAGCTCGCTTGAGAAGATTGTCTCTAGTGGGGATTTTGTTCTTAAGTATAGTCCACATGATAAGCCTGCGCCTGGGGGGGGACTTTAGCTTCCTTAAATGCTTCCACCATGACTCTAGGACTTGTGGGAGATGATCTTCAGCTAGAACTAGATATCCCTCCTTTGGTGTGTATTTCCCTATTTTTGAGAGTGGCCAGATGACTTCATCTTCTTCCTCACTAATCCGAATATGTGCCTTAGTGAGGGCTGTGATGAAGGTATTCCATTGTTGTGTCCATTGAATTGGAAGGTTTAAGATCTGAGTTGATTTCTAGGCTTGCTGAAATGGGGTGGAGCGATCAAAGTCTGCTATGTGGCCAATATGGGTAATGTTGTTGTCTTTGAGAAAAGATCTGAGGTCATCTGGCAGCCTATGTATATTCCCGCATCCAATCCATGCATCCAGACCAATCCTCACTTTCAATCTGGACTGAATTTTCCATGTGATGCCAACCCTGATAATGTCAAGTGATTTTATTACCACCTTCCATATAATTGAAACCCCTGAATGTAATCTCTACGGTTGGCTTATCCAATCCATCATGTTTGAGGGGGAAATATATTTTGAAAAGGCCACCTTAGTCCATAGGCTATTTCTTGTAATAAGTTGCCACCCTAGTTTCGCTGCCAGAGCTGTGGAGAAGTATTATAATTTCTTTATGCCCCATCTGCCCTTTCTTGGGCAGATTTAGGGCCTCCCACTTTACCCATGCAAAAATTCTTCCTGATTGTTGTCCCTTCCAAAGGAATCTGCAGCATAAGGCCTGTATTCTAGATAGTATACCCCGGGGGATCCACGCCAGTGACATCCACTAAACCGGGGTGGCCTCTAAGACAGCTTTAATGAGAGTAAGTATGCCTGCCCTGGAGAGGTATTTGTAGTACCAAATGTTTAGTCTTTTCTCCATTTTGGAAATGAGCCAGGTCCAATCTGTAATCTTGTACCCCAGAGGTCTCAGCTTGTAGCCCAGATATCTGAGTCCATCTTCTAGCCTAAGAAGAGTGTACTGGAACCTTTATAGCGCATAATGGATTTCATGGGGAGAACATCTTGCCTCTGTGAGGGTCGACTTGTTGCAATTTGCAGTCATGCTCGTGGCTGTTTGGAATAAAGCAATTGTGTTCTTCATGATTTTCAAGTCTCCAATGCTTCCATTAAGAAATAGAAGGACATCATCGACAAATAACAGATGAGTCAAAGTGCAATCATCCGTGATTTTTATTCCCTTTAGTATGCCTCTTCTGAATTCTTCTTTGACCAGCCTACTGAGACCTTCCATTATCAGTAGAAAAAGCAAAGGGGATAGGGGCCAACCCTATCAGAGACCTCTTTCAAAATAACAAAATGGAGAAGCTGCCCCGTTGATAAGCACGCTGAAAGGTATATTAGTGATGCAGCTCATGATCCATTTAATGAAATCAAAAGGGAATCCTAGATGGGTTAAAAGCATTCTAATATACAACCAGTTTTCTCTATCAAAGGCTTTTGAGAGGTCTACCTTTAGGATCATACCTTTGATTTTCTTAGAGTGTAGAGAGTCTAGTACCTCCTGGGAAGTTTCCACTGCTTCATGGATTTGGCAATCTTATAGGAAGGAAAATTGCTTCGATGAAATATACTTGGATAGTATGGGTCGCATCTGATTTCCAATAATCTTTGCCACGATCTTATAAATGCAGTTGCATAAGGATATAGGTTCGTAGTCATCAAAGATAATGGGGTTATCTGATTTTGGAATGAGGGTGATGAAAGTGGAGGTGAAGGATTCATGCATCTTTCCACTGGACTTGGAGTGTTCAATGACTTTAAGAAGATCCTCCCCCAGAGTTTCAAAAAAGGTTGAAAAGAACTCGATCGACCATTTGTCTAGCCCTAGGCTCTTATCCCTCTTAAACCATTTGATCATGGCTTCTAATTCCCTGATAGTGATCTCCTTTGTCAATTCCCTTCCTGCCTCCTAATCCACAAAACGAGGGAATAATTGAGCCACTTGAATGATTTCGGCAAGATTTGCAACAAGGGGGGCCTATAGGTCTGTTTAAAGTGGGAGTTCGCTAAAGAAGCCAACTAAGGGAAAGTATTGATAGTGTGAGCTTGCTCATTCGAGAGTTTCCAGATGATATTTATGGCTTTCCTACCATTTGCAAGCTTTTGATAGAACTTTGTATTGTCATCTCCCTTGAGCAACCAAATCGCCCTACTTCTCATTCGCCATCCTTCTGCGCATTCTTTAAGGATTTTCCTTCTAGTGGCATATATATCATTGAGTCTATTCCTTTGATTGATCACTCTACAGGCTCCTTCCAAGGATTTTTCAATGTCAACGATTTCCTTCTCGGCATTCAATAGAGTTTGATCATCTTTTATTCTCTTATTGTGGGCACAGAATTTGGATAGTCTCTTTAGCTCAATGAGGTTGCGAGTGAATCCCTCTGTTATGTTCCCACTAGCACCTGAGAGATGCACCTTCTAGTATTCCTTGATCATTTGATTACAAGTGGGGTCCTTAAGCCAAGCAGAGCTGAACTTGAAAGGTCCCTTGGGTTTCCGAGGTCCCCCACTGCTTTCCATGAATATAGGTAATTGATCAGAGACCCCTCCCGATCCCACCCATTATCTATGAAGAAAACCCAAGGTCAGAAGTCCTTCCTTTATAAGGAATTGATCGAGTCTTCAAGCAAGACAGTCCTCACCGACTCTATTGTTCCTCCAGGTAGGTAAGAGCTTGGCAGAGGGGATGTTCAAAAAATTATGGGAGTCCAGAAGATTGTCAAAATAGTCAGATAAAGGATCCTATTGTGCATGATGTCCCCATGACTCAGAGTGTCCAATGGAGAAATTTAAGTCCCCTCCCATAATTAAATAATCTTTCTGAAAAGCTTTTGAGTCAAGAAGATGATCCCAGAACGCAGGCCTATGCTGGCAATGCCCATAAACATTGATGACTCACACCTCCAAGCCCAAATCAGATGAAAAAAGGTCTGCTCCAATGTGCCCAAGTCCTCCCCAACAATTACAAAGTTTTGTGGAGCGGCTGTTGTATCCCATGGCAAGAACTCTGGATCTTCCATTAGCATATATTCCTACAAAACTCCATCCAAGGAGCATAGCCTCGAGAAGGTGCATAATGGTGTCAGAAGGTCCTAGTGTTTCTTGGAGGAAGATGACACCAACGGGAAAGGTAAGTATCAGTCTGCAGAGCGCTAGTTTTTTTCAGCTCTAGCCAACCCTCTGCAATTGAAGGAGGCAATCTTCATGCGGGGAGGTCAGATGAGGGATTTGATGCTCTAAGTGCCCTGTGAATGGTTGATTGCCTGCTCAAGGCGATTTTGCCTCCCTCCCGTAGTTGAGCCCTTGAGAGGGAGGAGGATCAACCCCGCGGAGGCTTGGAAGGAAGCGGGGATAAAGATAGGTCAAGCCCAATATGATCTGGGGTCTTTAACTTCTACTTGGCCTTCAGTCGAGTCCGATACCGAGGGGAAGTAGGGCCAACAATAGGTATAGGAGTGATGTCAGGGGGGGGATTCGGGAGTGGTGGAATGGCTTTAGAGAAGGTGTGATCAAGTGTGGGAGAGGAGATGGCAAGAGAGGATTGATAGGGAGGGTTCACGATTCCATTTAATAAACAAGCAACCGAAAATTCATTTAATCCATCCAAAGCATGAATATTAGAGGGTTTAGGAGAGTTTGGAATCATTCCCGAAGAAACCACCGACCCAGCAGCCACTCTTTGTTGGGTTGTGTTATATTCTTTCCACGACTAACCTACGTAGTGAACCGGGGGGTTAGAGGGGGGGCGCCCCCCCTTCGCCGCCGATTGCGCGGGGGGGTACAAGGGGGCGGCTCCCTGTCGGGGGGTTTGGGGGGGCGGGTCCCCCTTACGGGTGTAGCGCCCACAAAAAAAGTTTGACCCTATATATAGTGGGCGACTACCTTTATGTTTTCGGTCCACAGTTTTGGACGCAGATGGTTTTGGTCCATGGTATTGGATGCTTCGGCTGTATTAATATGTATTGTACCATTGAATGAATAATGAAATTTTCAGCTGTAGTCTCGGTTTTGAGATCCAGTGGGAAATCTCTGTGTATATGTGTTTTATGTGTTATGCTCTCGCATTTTTTATTTTTCCTGTGATTTAGAATTCGTATGCAGGTAATTTTGTACGGGGTTAAAACCTACACTCTTGTCATGGTGAGAGGAGGGGAGGGAGGTTGAAGCAGAGGCCTGCCTCATTTCTTTAGGGTACCCTGCGAGAGAGTCATGTCTGCATGAGGTGGATCACCTTGGTTCCCATCTTCTTTTTTGAGGGGCTGCTCCCCCTATTCTTGATCTTACTTTAGGGGAATTGTCCCTCCGGCTTCTCCCCTATCCTTGTTTTTAATGAGAGTGAAATCCTTGTAGAGATGCCTAACCTTGTGGCATCTCCTGCATTTGAATGGAACCCCTTCATAATCTAGATTCTGCCTCCGAGATTTTCCTCCATTGGATTGTGATGTATTCATGAAGCCCATCACTAGTATTAATGTGTACCAATATTATTTCCTACGCCATCCTTCTTGTCGAGAGGTAGGATTTATCATACTCCAGGTAGGTTCCCAAGGAGTTCCCAATATGCCTAAAGATGTCCTCTAACTAGAACTGAAGAGGTAGGCCAGGTAGTCTGACCCAGAGAGGGCTTGCTCCAAGCTATTCTCTTTCTAGGTCAAAAAGTGGTGTCCACCTCCGAAGGAGCACCGTTGCTTATTCGATATGCCAAATCGTTGAAAGTACCTAGTTGGTGTGCTCTTCTTGGCAAAACGAAGTGTGAACCATCCTTTAACAAATTTCTGAACCATCGGTGGTTCGGCTAGATGGTGCCCCCAAACCTTCGTGGCCCGTTATTTCAATCTAGTGGCATTGTAAAAACGGCCCCTAACTCTTCCAACCATCACTCTCTCAGTTGTGTCCATCACCTCGCTCCACTGGAAATCTTCGCCCAAGCTCAAGAATACCTCCAAAGCTTTTGGTTTCAAAACCCTTTGTTTCTTCACTTTCTGGGTTCCTTCATCAGGTATGGAATTCTGATGGGTGCCTTGGGTAAGGTTGGTCTCAAGTGCAGGGACGCCCAGGAGGTGTTCAGAAGGAAAGACCCCCGAGATGGGAGGGACTTCCGTAATATTTCCAGATGGGGGGGGTCGATGAGGGTGGCACAGGATGCCCTAGATCAAAGGCTGCAGGATCATTGGTGGTCGATGTTGAGAGGGCGCAGGAGCTGGCGGAGGAAGGGAAAGATGAGATACCCTTAGAGGAGATGCCCAGACTAGGTTCTAGGGTTTGATCCATGAAATTTAGGGTAGAAAGAGACCAAGGCTGAGCAAGGAGGTCTGGAATGGAGGGGGAGGCCTCTAATAGTGTAGCCACCAAGCACGAGGGCCCTGAGATCGAGGGAAGCGAGGCAACAGTGTCGGTGAATTCGCAATCATAATGGTAGTTGTTTGTCGTTGGGGAGATGTCCAGATGGAGGTACCCTCTAGTGGGTCTTCCGAGTAGTCTACTAGGTCCTCCATAACCGTCACAATATTCCCTCGCCCGCTGCCTTCAGAAACCAAGGTCGCATGTCGTTGTGGTGACCGGGTAACAAGCGAGGGTTAATTGAGGAGGAGGGTAAGGGTAAAAACCAAAGCAGTAAGAATGGAGGAGTGACCGTAACATCGCAAACAGGGGTAGAGGGTGAGTAACGGGGCTGGTGTACGAGAGGGTAGAGAGGTGCAGTAGCATAATCAGATGGACGTATGCGTTGTTCAAGCTGCAGGTTCCGGTTGAAACCCTAACCCCATCCTATTCGTCATTTCTCCTCTGTCAAAAAACTCATGTTCCTTTCCATCCGCATTGCAGTCGATGTTCCAATCTCAGTTTTTTAGTTATATGTAAGTTCAAGTTCAAAATGTTTATTTTATGTCAATTGTTAAAAAATATTGTTTTTTTAGAGACAGTGATTTGATGTGCATTAAAAAATCAATTAACAATATATAAATATGTAGAATATCGAAGCTTTAAAATATCGACCTTCTTCTTTAACTATGCAAAAAAATAAATACCTCACTACAAAAAACAAGAAAATATGAAGAAGAAGACCACTTCAAAAATTTGTTAAATTTAGAAAATAATTATTCACATTTAATACATTAGAAAATTTAAAGTCAAAAAATAAGCCTTTTAAAAAAAGGGTTTGATGCAGAATCAACACTTTTTAAAATCAGCATGCAAATCACTAACATTCTAAAAACTAATGTACATAAAAAATACATAAATAAATAAATAAAAATAAAAAATAAAATTTGAAAGTGTCAAAAACTATGCTAAAAAAAATATATGTATTCTGCATCACCACTTTTCAAAATCAGTGGTTTGTTTTGCGACCTCACCGAAATGGGTAATCGTATCAGTTCATGTTTCAAAATTTACGTTGTTGGAAGAATTTCTCTATTCCATTTCTATTATCTAGCCTGATTGGATAACTAAAGCAAGGGATGAATGGAAGAATGACGAAGAGGTCGGACACTCATTCAAAAGTTGCAAGAAGATCCAAGGACATTTGATACATTTATCTAGAAAAATGATTCATTATGGTACAAAGATTGCTTATATCTCTATAAGAATTCCCTACTCAAACAAAATATTCTTTTGGAATTGCACACCTTCCCCTTAGGAGTGCACTCAGGATTTTAAAAAACTTACCACAGGGTTAAGAAGGATTTTTTTTTGGATGGCCTTAAATATGATATTCCAAAATTTGTAGCGGAATGTTTGGTTTGCCAACAAAATAAATTTCAGACAATTAAGATCTTGGGTTTGTTACAACCTTTAGCCGTTCCAAGTCAACGTTGGGAGGTCTCAATGGATTTTATCATGGGTTTACCCAAGTCTGAAGGAAAGAGTGTCATCATGGTGGTAGTTGATTGACTTACCAAGTATGCACACTTTTGTGCATTATCTCATCATTTTCAATCCAGTACAATTGCTACTACATTTATGGAAACAATTCAAAAGCTACATGGAAACCAAAAAATTATTGTAAGTGATAGAGATCCCATTTGCACTAGAATTTTTTGGATAGAATTATTTTCTTGTCTTGATACTCAATTAGCTCATAGCTCATCTTATCATCCTCAATCTAACGGGAAAACTAAGATATTGAATAAATGTTTGGAAGGATATCTTCGTTACTTTGTATTTGATAAAAAAACACAATGGGTCAAGTAGTTACCTCTGGCTAAATGGTGGTGTAACACTTCATTCCATACAACATCAAAAATGACCCCATTTGTGGCACTTTATGGATATCATCCACCATCCATCACATCATCTTTAAGAGAAAATCCTAAGTTTTAAGTAATGGAATATTATATCGAGCATCAATGACAAGTTCTCCAACTCTTAAAAGATAACCTCACTTTGGTGTAGAATCAAATGGAACAACAGGTAGATCAGCGTCGCAATGAAATAATTTTTGATGTAGGCAACTGGGTATTTTTATGGCTATAACCATACAAACAAATGTCCCTCAAGCAAGCTAAGAAGGATAATAATTATCACCCAAGTACTATGGCCATTACAAGGTGTTGCAAAAGGTTAGTACTTTGGCATACAAATTGGAGATATCTGCATCTTGTCGAGTACACACAATTTGTAAATTTTTACTGTAAATTCAAAAGCTTATGTGATATGCTAAAACACAAGACAAGAATATACTCTACTATTTAGCGGAAACCAAAATTGATCGATGAAAAAAATAAGCAGAAAAGGAACAATAGAAATCGCACATAACACAATATTTCTCTAGGGAAAGCAACTGCTAAAAACCCCAACTATCTATATTGCATTAACCAGAAGATCTGGGAATTAAATGTAATGCTTGGTCAACCCAAACAATTCTTGCACAAGTAAAATATATCTCTCTACTACACACACCAGTTCAAGCCAACACTTAGCCAAATCTTCTACCTGCCAAGCCCCTACTTCCTTGCGTAATTTCTGAGAGAATTGTCCCGTATTTAATTGGGAAATCCACTCTCCATAATTTTGCAATCCATCCATAGGCCCTCAACTGATTTCATGCACCATTTGCACAACTTGGAAAATTATATCGTGACAGAAACAAGATTCTTCTTTAGTCCTGGAACATACATCACATATGTGATTCTAAGAGAGGAGCCAGACTCCCTTTGAAAGGTAATTGTACCGATGTCGGCCACACTATACCTCCCATCATCTCCAAACCCTATGTTATGCTTGAGGTCTTTCTCCTCAAAGTCACTGAAATGATCTCTATTCCTAGTCATATGGAACAAAGCACCACTGTCGATATACCACATGCTTCCCATTACAGTGTTGGCGATGCATGCAATGAGAGTGAAATCAAGTTCGAATTGTGAAGCTAGAGATTCACCTATTGTTCCTACTGCAGGCTCCTTCTTGCTTGCTTTCTTTTGTGGGAAATTCATGGAAAAGTTCCTGTACTTATGCCAGTGAAAACACTTTACTTTCAACAAATCCTTCTTCTTGCATCCCTCCTTGCCTTGGGAATTATTTCCCTTGGCTTTCTTTTCTTTTCTAACTAATGCAGAGTCCTCTTCCACTTCTTTGGAAGAGGTCCGATCTCTGGTGTTCCGTTGAATATCTTCCTGTACCAAACCCTACCACAACCACTCCCAATATGGTAGCTTCTCCCTCCCATTAACAGAGTCCTGGTAACTATGCCAGCTCTTGGGAATTCCTATAAGAGCTAGGCCCACCATATCATCTTCAGAAACAATAATCCCAAAAACTCCAAGTTCATCCCGATAATGGGTGAACTTGGTCAAGTACTTCAGAATTGAGTCGCCTTTCTCCATCTTGATCTTTCTTAGTTTTTCCTTCACAGCCAACTTCCTATGGTCACTACTATTTTGAAACAGGTTTTTCAAAGCCTTCCACATTTAGTATGGAGTGTCCTTACCGTGGAGACTTGAGACAATGTGATCTTGAACTCCTTCCAGGATAATCCTTCTCGCTTTTGCCACACACTTTCTCCATTCAGCCAAATCTTTTGCATCAGATGTTTGAGTCTTAGGAATGTCATGATTTATGAAATCCTTGAGGCCATAGTCTTCTAGCACTACCTCCATCTCGTCTTTCCAAGCTATGTAATTCAAATTTCCCTCTAGCGCATACTCAAGTCTCAGCTCGTAGAACGACATATCAATGACTCTGAAGTATGAACTTGAAAAATACCTGCACAAAAAAATCAAATTCTCCTCTTCTATATTGTCTTCAGCTCCGACACCATGAATATTTTTACTGTAGATTCAACAGCTTATGTGATATGTTGAAACATAAGATGAAAATCTACTCTACTCTTCAGTGGAAACCAAAATTGATCGACGAAAACAATAAGAAGAAAATGAAGAATATAGATTGCACATAACACAATATTTCTCTAGGGAAAGCAACTGCTAAAAACCCCGACTATCTATATTACATTAACCAAAAGATATGAGAAGAAAATAAAATGCTTGTTCAACCCAAACAATTCATGCACATGTACAATCTATCTCGATGCTTCACAAGCTAGCTCAAGCCAACACTTAGCCAAATTTACTGCCTACTAATCCCCTACTTCCTTGCGCAATTCCTAGGAGAATTAGCCTGTATTTAATTGGGAAATCCACTATCCATAACTGCACAATCCATCAATAGGCCCTCAATTGATTGCATGCACCATATGTACAACTTGGAAAATTATACAACATATAGTACATTGTCCCTGAACTCTAATCTCAATTGGGTCTTCCTCTTAACTGACATGCATGAGTTGTTTATGAGTGAATATTAAGTTAACTTTTGTGGCACTGAGGATGCATTGGTGCACTTCCCCACTACAGGTAGGCTCCTACTAGTTCCTCCAACAGTCAGAACTAGTTTAACTGACTATAACTCAGTTAGATTGAGCTATCTAATTACAAATCAAAAGAACTCAAACTGGGCCCCTAAAATTTAGGTATCACTATACATGACTCTATATAGACTTCCAACTCGAATTTCCTAAGTCAATTAAGTCAATTTGACTTAATTAACTATTATAAGTTCCTATAAGAATAGAATCACAATTTAATTCAAGGACAAATCAAATTGGAATTTCTTCTTGTTATTTTTAACATTTCTTGTTGCTATTTTAAACACAATTTTCCATGTTTCATGCTTAAAAAAATTTATCGGTGATAAGCTCCAAGTTTAGACAACATTTCTAGAACTTGACGAAGAAGGAAAAATCATATTGGAGCCTGAATCAGTCACAGAAACAAGAACCCAATAGTTACAGAATTGATCAATTTCGTAGTATCTCATTAAGTGGAAGAACTTACCTGTTAAATATTCCACATGGGAGGATGATAATTTTATACAGAAGCATCCAGAACTACTCAAGCATTGAGGAAAACACTTTTTTTTAAGGGGAGGGGCATGTTAGGTCCCTATGATATTAATGTAGCCCCCTTATTGTTATTGTTAGTGTAGCACCCTATTGTTATTGTTGTGCACATGTGGCCCCCATATTGTTATTAGTGTGCCCCATAGAAGCCCATTATTGTTATTGTGATGTCTTTACATTATTATTTTAATGTAGGCTCTGATTATATTATGACCCCTTAGACTCTTATATATACCGAGGTCTTGTAATTTGTATCATTGAAGAATTGTTCATTTATATTATGTAAAGGAGGTTTCCCCCTCGAAAAGGCTAATTTTCAAGTCGTTGATCTATCTTTTCTTCTATTTTGTGATATGGTTTCATAGCATTTACTTTGAAAGCTAAAACTTGTTAGGAAGATCCTACTCCCTCTTACATTAATTTTTTGCAAGTTGCAACCTACAGGAGAATCCTGCCTCATATTGTTCTACAACCTATAACTTGATTGGAAGCTCATACTTCCACTTACACGGGCTCCATCCTATTATTTTTCATGCTACAACCTACAAGGAGACTAAAATCTCCTAATACATACAAGAAACAATGGCTTGTTTACTTGGTACTTAGTTCATCATACTTTTAACGTTGTCTCTAACTCTTATCCTCCTCAAATCTGCTTCACACTTTCTCTTCTATCTCTATCTTTGTGTGTCAGGTAACTCACTAACAAGGACTCGCAATAACTCAACTCTCCCACATACTCTCTAACATTATAGCCTTCAAAAATCACATATTTTACAAACAAATTTTGTTTTCCATTAGTATTCCACACAAGAATATGAAGTGAACAATCTTGCCTCTTTGCATTCCACCAATTTGTTTCACACCTTTTCAAATTTTGAATATTAAAACAAAATAAATGCTCCACCAAATAGTATTTTTAGCAAAACTATAATTATTAAATACACCAATTGTTCCAGGTGGATATTGGTGTCCAACTGCCTATTCCACTTGGACCCCCAACATTTTTTCTTTCAGTTTCCTTAATTGTAGCACAATTTTCTATTCTTGGCAAATTTTCGAGTCATATACTTCTGAAGTCGTTTTGAGGCCCTAAATGGCATTTTTTTTTAAATGGGCAGACCCATATGTGCAACCAAGGGTTTGCAGTCAAAATTTGTTTTCCTCAAAGATATATTTCTAACAAGGTATTATAAGTGTCAAACGAAGATCGTATGCCAAAGTTACGACCCCAGGAAGTTGATGTACCAACTAACCCCAACAAGGCCCACAACATTTTGTCGCTTCATCTCCTAGGGTTAGGATTTTTAATGTTTATGGCTTTCCATTGTTTCTCAATAATAAAAAGACCTTTGAACCTCATTGTAACACAGTTTAAAAGGCATGTAGTTGTCACATTTCTTCTCAGAGCTAAGCTACCATCACCTGAGCTAATTTATTTTCCATTTTACTTGTAAATAGTGTGAGTATTTGTTATTAATGAATTGAAGTATAGTTTTTTTTGTAACTATGTGATTTTGTTTAATTTTTTATTTCGATTCATTCCTATATACATCTGGATCTCTAACATAATGCCAAGGCCATGTAACTTTATAGGGATAACATAACACCATGTAACTGAGCATTCATACCTCCAATCACCATACATCTCTAAGCCTCACAAGCAACTAATCATTCATACCTCATGATCAAAAACATGCCTTTGTTCTGCAACCTTATCTCTGTGGTTGCAACATATTCTTGTAAACATCACTAACTCAACAACATTTTCCATTTCCTTACATCACAACTTCTTCATGTCACTTATATTATGTTGTCAAGTCATTGTCACTTCTTCATTAGATCAAATCATATTTTTCCGCATTCACATTAAAACATACCTCAGCATCACAATACCTCCTCACAAATAAATGGTGACCACACCTCTGTCAAACAAGCATAAAAAGCATATGAAACCAATTACACAACATATGCAAACAACATAAGAGTTTCTTTACTTCAACAACGCAAGAGCTCCAGTCAAGTACTTCAACACCCCTTGCAACATATCTTGTTTCTTTGTATCAACACAAGCATGTCGTCAACTTCAAATTCAATTGTACATACATTAACTAACCTTGTTCCATCACCCTTCACTGTTCCTTTGCGATCACTGACAATTATGCCAACTATCTCCCACTTTGACATTGATGGAAACACTCTAATTCTCCCCCTTTTGTTTCGAGGATCATCTCTTCTTGCCTATGCTTACCTCCCCCTTTGACATCAATGGAAAGGGGGTTTAGTTTGTAATGAAATCAACCAAAACTTGAAAAATGCCCCTTTACTACCTAATTTTCTCCCTTATACCTACAAATGAAATTCTTTTAAAGTCATTTGGCGGCTAAAACCAATGCACAACAAGCATGTGTAAAATTCCTAACAATATATCCAAGTTGTAGTTTCTCATATGTACAAAATGTCAACCTATACTGAATTTTAGCTAAACCATTAATCAGTTGGACATGAATTGTTGCAGGAATTTTGATATATTAAAAAATAAATAATGGAATTTATCAAGATCCAACCCCTTGTTAGTCTTGATTTTTTATATGTAGTGATAAGCATTTGTAAACAACACATTTATCAACCAAAATTATATTTGTTCAATATCCTTGGGAATTGGATTCTCTTTGCATAGGTAGACAACTTCTTCAGTTACATAAAAAATAAAAATAAATAAATAAACAAATCATTTGTGTAGACTGTAAAATATTAGGAGTCTTTCTAATACCAATGTCATCATAGTTGAGCCTCACTATTGCATATAAACCATCAAGCCATACTTTCTGACTTCAAGCCTTTCTTCACTTATAATATGTCATAGTCACTTTGTAACATTGGCAATATCAAGGGGATCAAACTGAAATCGATCGCACCTTGGTTTCAAAGCTTTAATAATCTTATTGACATAGTTGCAGATGAGAGAAAACCTTGTGCTCTTTGTGTATTTATCCATAACCCTGCACAAGGAAAATTGAACATCTTTTGTCATGGCATCTACCTCATCCAAAAATATTAGCTTTATACTTAACTTTGCACCAAAAAATGAACAATTTCACTTGGACAACACTTTCCTTCATACTCGAAATGGGTTGTGGTGCTTTGCCTTGTATATTTCTCCTCAAAATAATGAAATTTGTTACTACTCACTCATAGCACTAACTAAAGCTTCCAAATAATGTTTGAACTTCTACCCTCTACGGGAAGAAATTAAAAATGTCTTCTAGCCCTCTAGAAAGACACGCTACACAGCCATTGGTAGACATGTCTCTCCAGCACATCTCTATCCCATGAATTGTTAGTGAATTTCTTGATGAGAAATTCACAATTTTGGTTCCCACGATAAAGTTATAAATGTTCATTGGAAATATTACCATCCAATATAGAAGTTATAAGCTCAATAAATTGCACTACAACATGTTCACTATACCTAAATTATGAATATGCCACCTCTTCATGTATAGATATTTTATGATCCTGATATTTTCACTTCAATGATGCATATAGAATTTCATATTAAAGGGAATGTAACTATGAAATCATATCACATAAAGGAAGTGCAAATAAAATGCAACTATGAGAAATAAAGGCACAAACAAGTTGATAATGGAGTTCACTCAGTGTGGGTTACGTCTCCAGGCCCTACTAAATGTGGGGAGGCCTCTTTCATTAATATTTAGCGAAATCAAATTGCATACATTTACAAAAGACACCTTATACCTCCACTTTTAGGAATGGTATGAAAATTCATACCTCTCGTCAAGAAATGGACTACACCATTGAATTCGTGGTACAAAATCGTGAAAAATGATTGTAAACTTGACCCTTTCTGCCTCGGTCAAAATATGGACCCCTGGGAATCTCAAATATTCCCCAAAGATTCCTTCTTGCGGGTTGACTGGAATTCGGCTACCTAAATGACAAATATGTCAGGCCAGGAGGTAACTCCTCAAATCAGAACTCTATATTATTCATTTAGGTTGTTCATTATTATATACAAGAGGGAGTGACTGTTCGGTTCATCTCCCAATGATTCTCTATCTTCTCTATTATTTATTTACATTAATTACAGTTGTTCACCCAATCCCTATGATTAGGTGTCAACATTCCCCGCCTTAATCTGAAGGGATGTTGGTGAGTCCAAGCATCTTTCTGAATCTTTCAAGCTTTTCTCTTCCAAGTGCTTTAGTGAAGATATCTACAATTTGCTCATTAGTGGAACAAGGATGAAGATGGATTGTTTTGGCCTCAACATGATGTCGAATCAGATGATATTCAGTATTGATGTGCTTTGTTCGATCATGGAACTTTGGGTTCTTGGCCAACTTTATTTCAAAGGTATTATCAATCATACGTGGAGTCAATTGCATTCGTTTTACTTGCAAATCTTCAAGAATTTTCCTAAGCCACACAATTTCTTTTGTTGCCTCAGTTGCTGCCACATATTCTGCCTCTGTTGTGGAATCTATTGGAATTGATTGTTTGTGCGATCTCCAGGAGACAACTCCTGATGAAAAACTCATAGCATAACCTGAAGTAGATACCCCAGTTTCTTTGTCTCCATTGAAGTCTAAATCAAAGTATCCAATCAAGTTGAAGTTGCCCACCTATTTATATTTGATTGCAAAGTCTTGAGTTCCCTTCAATTACTTTAGAACTCTTTTTGCAGCAATCAATGTCCCTCACAAGGCTTTTGCATGAACCTGGAGAGGATTCCAACAGCAAACGAAATGTCTGGTCTGGTAGTAGTTACATAGTTGAGACTTCTGATAAGCCCCAAAAATGGATAATTATATGGGCTCATTCAGCCTCCTAATTCGACTTAATCCACCATTCCCATTAGTTTATTGCATGCTTTTTATTATATTTATGCTAATAGAGTGAATTGGGTTAGTCATTATGCCAACAAGTCTAATGTGTGCTTTATGCAGTCTTTTTGGTCAATTTGGAGACAAAATTGAAGGTTTTAATGAGCACTTGGCAGCCAAATTTGTGGAGAGGATTTGTAGGAAGGTGTCCCCTTCATTTATGGGCCCTTACCTTGAATTCTCCACCATCAACTTGGAGTTCAAGGGCCACCAAATCAATTACCACAAGGGCAGTCGAGCAAGGGCTAGTAAAGTTGTTGTTAACTACAAGTTTTGGCAGTTGATTTTCTAAAGTTTAGGAGGGATGTTGGGGTCCTCAATTTGTATAAATAAGAAGGCTTAGGGCCTCATTTTAGTTAGTCACTTTGTAAGCAGAAGTTAGCTAGTCTGTAGTTCGGTTTTTAGTCATTTTTTAGGCAGTAGTTTAGCTCTGCATTTCAGCGCATTTTCAAGTTTTCCTTGTGGATAGTTTTTGGAATGTAACTATTCTTTTGATCAATAAAGATGAATCCAGCCTTGCACCAGCTCTAATCTCTCTTAGGAGGTTGTAGCTCTTAGGGTTGGGCCCATCTCAAGTGCCCAGTACTTCCTTTGTTTACCTTTATGTGTTTTTGCTGCATTCTTAAAATAAAATCTGCTATTTAGATCTAAATTTTGTTTTGTTATTTAGATTGCGTTTGATGATTAAAAAGGATTTTTATGTTCAGATTGATTTGATAGGTTAATAATAGAGAAGATATTCAGAAAAAGGCCATCAAGCACCTCTAATCTGACCTCTCCCTTAGTGGAATCGTGAGTTGGGACAAAGGTGACCTTGCTGCCACCAAAAACATTGTCTTTGCTTCACCAAGCAATTATTAGTGTTAGAATCTCATTTGCAGGACTTGATATCAGTTTTGGTTGCATGTTTAGGTTTATGATTGCTTAGCTGCATAGTTATTTCACCTAATTTCATTGCAAATAGACTTCTGTTCCATTTCTTTGTTGTTATCTAGGTCAGAATAGGCTAGCGTAACTAGGTCTTTGATTTTCCAAGTTCTTGTTTGTTCCGTTTAAGAAATAACTTGCAGAGCTTCTGTAACACTTCTCTACCTGCCCGTACTCCATCAATCCCACCTACTTCATCCTCTACTTAGAACCCTTGCCTCGCATTTGCCACATTCGTTCACTTTGCCCTGATTCTCATCCTTTTTGTGCAACATCGTTCTACCCCTCCTTGAACAAATCCAACCATCCTCGCCACTCCTCAACTCCATCTACCAAGTCTTGAACTTCCTTACACCCCTATCTCACCTCCATACCCATTCCTTCATCTTTTTCCTCCATCCATCTTCCAAAATCCCATTTCTGAACATCCTGTAG
>APFE031218364.1:47064-81049 GCA_000404065.3 Pinus taeda
AGATCGTATGCCAAAGTTACGACCCCGGGAAATTGATGTACCAATTTACCCAAAACGGGGCCCACAATTTGGCATTTCATCTTCTAGGGTTAGGTTTTGGAATGTGAATGGTTTTCCATTGTTTCTCAATAATAGATAGGCCTTCGAGCCTCATTGTAACATAGTTTGGAACAGTTTAGAGGCATGTAGCCGCCACATCTCTTCTCAGAGATAAGCTACCATCGCCCTAGCTGGTTTATTTCCATTTCTGGTTGTAAGCATATTTCGGTATTTTCCATTAATGAAATGAAGTATTATTTACGCTGCATCTTTGCGTATATGGTTATCTATGTATTTTATTGTTTTCCTGTTTAAATCCGGATCAATTGTGGTTAGTTCAGCTTGGGGAGAATGATAAACCCTAAAATATTTAAGCACATCAAATACAGTAATTGCTTGGTCAATGATATTCAACACCATTTTCAACATACCTTACTAATTTGTATCAACAAAAGCATGCCATCAACTTCAAATTCAATTTTGCATGCATTAACTAACCCTTTTCCATCATCCTTTGTTGATGCGTTTCCATCAATGAAAACTATGCCAACACCACCCAATCATAGGCCAACTACATCGAACCTTCTTGGAGCTAACCACCCCAAAGTTGAATCCAATGTTTGAGGAGATTCTTTCTCAGGGAAATTCACACCAAAGGCTTGGTTAAACACTTAGAGTGTAGATTCCACTGTCTAAGTTGTTTATCAATTGTCTTTTCATAGTAAGCATCACAGGTATATTGTGTCCATTGCCCAGGTGTTTTATCATCTTCTCAACAAGCACCAAAGGGGTGTGATGTCCATAGTCCAAGTGGTTTATCAGTTACTCATAAACCACCACAGTGACCCAAAATTCCCTTTACAGGTGGTTTATCAACTATTTAGCGAGCACCATAGTGATCCACTCTCCTTTTGAGTTTAATATTCATAAGGATTCACCCAAGGTTTAAATGGGGTTTTTCTTAGTCCAGGAGTTGGAATCTATTGTCTAGGTGGTTTATCAATTGTCTTTTCATACCGAGCACCAAAGGGGTCTAGTGTCCACTATCCATGTGGTTTATCAACTATACAAAAACCACCACAATGACCAATAATGCCTTTTTCAAGTGGTTCATCAACTATAAAACAAGCACCATGGTGATTTAGTCATCCACTGAGCCTCCCATTGATCACATAGGCTTAAACAACACAATCCAGTGGCCTCACATAGTTCATAGGGATTTCACCCAAATTCATAGACGTTTAACTCTCTTGCATGGGGCTCTGCATAGTAGCTCATCCTTCAGCTTCCAAGCCTAACAACACCCATATTCTCCAATGATTTGTAGTGAGAACTAGGAGACCATTTCTCATGCCCAACCAGCTCAAGCCCCTTCTCTTTAGTTGTGCACTCCTATTTTTTATCCTCCAACATTTTGTTGTCTATCTATGAGAGGCCACAAGTCAATCTCCTCTATATTTAGGGGAATGGGCACCACCCTCTACCCCACTTCCCAATCATGTCTCATAACTTCAATTGTTATCTAGTATCTCTTCCCCCATCCTATATCATAACTCAACTATCAAGAAGTGGCTCCAATGTGTTTGCAAGTGATTAACTTCGGAAATTAATTTTAGGTTGGTTTTTGTGTTCTTTCAAGGCATGCAATCTCCCTCAGACATTGGGGTTCATAAGATCATCTCATCCTTCCATCAACCATCACAAAATTTAAATTCAAGTGTTTACAACATATTGTATCAGTCATTCATGGTCTTATGCCCATGGTGGCATTTCAATCACATTACAAAAATGGGGGTAGATGTGATGGTTGTTACAATAACTCTAGAGTCAGTACACATTATCCATCCTCCATATTTATTTTTGAGTTAATATTATGGGAACAAAACATGGACTTAACCTTTCCCTACTGAGACTCTTATCTAGCAATTCTTGCACCTGATTCTTAATCTCCTCATTCCTTTGGACTTATCTTATATGTTGCTTTATTTGGAATACTATCACCTACAATCAAGTTTGTGTGATGGTTGATACTCCTTATGGAATGCAATTCATTCAATAAATCATCGACTACTATATCAAGAAACTCATCCAATGATATTTTAACTTCTTCAAGAAAATCATTTAAATTTGTACTTGTTAGGATTATCTTGGTCTTACCAATCAAAGCAATATTTACCACTTCATGTATGATTTCTTGCAAAAACTCCTTTCCACTAGGTAGTAGTGCTTTTGGATTGTTTTCCTCTTATACACTTTCATCTTTCAATGGAAATAGTGTACATGTTTCTCAATCTTTTTCAAAATTGCATGTGTTGTTCCTTCCATTGTGTATTTCCTCTATATCATATTTCCAAGGTCCACCTAATAAAACATGACACATGTCTATGGGAATAACATAGCAAAGTACCTTATCTTTGTAGCATCTAATTTGAAGCTCCACTTCACATTATTTGTTGACCAATATCTAATTTCCCTTCTATGGCCATGATACTCTGTAGGGAGTAGAATTCACAATTTTATCCAGACCTAAATTCTCCACCATTTTATAGACACCAAATTGTCAATACTCCCACTACCAATAATAATTTTTCAACATATACCTTTTATTTTACAAGCAATTCTAAATAATGGTTTCCTTTGTGTAAGCTCCTTCATTTCCTTGTCTAGCTTCACCAGGACCCTCTTCATCATTAAAGATTCTCCAGTTTTAGGTGTGTCCTCATGCAAAGATGATCATGCACTTTCTACATCATCTTGAGAAATATGTACACTTTCTTGATTTAAAGAAGAATTCTCTAGACATTAATTAGATTTGTTGTCGATTTTATTGCATGTGTAACATCTAATAGAAAAATTTCTTCCTCTACCTCTTTGATATAGTATGTTTCCTCTAAAATATCCTCCTCTTGATGATTGTTCTGGATTATAGGAATTGCTACCTTCTTTTTTAAATGAAAATCTTCCTCAACCACTTGATTTTCCTCTGCTCAATGGGCCTCTACTTCTTATTGTAGTTTGACCTCTTCCTCTTTGGCATTGTTTACTTCTCCTTCATCTTTAGAGCTACTTGGTATGCTTCTTCAATAGATTTTGAGACAAAATAGTAAGATCGTCTTGAATTTCATATCTCAAACCATTAATATATCTTTCTACCTGCACAATATCTTCTTCTACATGACCATCCCTTATTCTTATCTTATGTTATTTTACAGACATCAATTTATGTTGGGTATTTTTCATTTGTATAAAAGGATTTAACTTATTATCTTGGGTAATAAATTTACCTTTAATTTAACCAGTATCCAATCCTAGTTGGTAATCTTCTTATTTCCTTTATTCCTCCTCTTTGCTTGTACATTTTCCCACCATAATGAGGCATGTTCTTTCAACTCAATCACTAGATATTTCACCTTCTTCTCCTAAGCTACATTCTCATAGTCAAAATGTATATCCATAGCATTGATCCAATCAATCAACTCTTCAACCTTTAAGTTTCCCTTGTACATGGGCACTTCCGGTCTTGGTCTTGTACTTAGCGCCATGATTATCTTGATAGTTCTTTCTTTTGGAGCTTCTTCCTCAACTTCAACTTCTTCTTCTTCTTAAGAATCTTCTCAATCATTGATGTCACTGGTGTTGATGCCTCTCATTTGTGCCACCTTCATCTCATCTAATATTGGTCATATGTCACTTCTTTGAGAAATATTTTGTTGGTATTTGGTCTTCCATGTCCTATTCCCTCTCCTCTGACTCCTCTAGGTCTATATGCCATCTCTTATTATTTTTTTACACAGTTTATCTTGCAATATTTTTTTATAAAATTAATGAAATTTATTTATTATATTTATAAAAGGATTAATAACATTTAAAATATAGTATAACTCTTCAACCAAAAGGAAAAAATCATTGGTTATGCTTCTAACACCATAGCACTCACCCTATACTGTATTCCAATCAAGAAATTGTATCTCTTTAGAAGCAACAGTGAGGATAAATGATATTATCATCTTAAGCTAAAGAAGGTTGGAAAGGCTTGGTTAGATACTTTATTTTTCGGTTTTTTTTGGTTGTCTTTACCACTATCCGAAAATATTATCCAGACACTTCGGACACATACTATCCAAACCAAACAACATTACAACGATGAGGTTATTGTTTCCCAACTCTCGTATTTTAATACTGATCAATCTTATTTTTTTTAAGTTACAACCCTCGCTCATATATTGGTCGTTTCAGTACAAAAATAATCTCTTCCAATCTATAAAGGTAGATTCTCCACCATAACGGTATCAATTCTAGCTCTTAAATCGATATTTTTTGCTATTATAATCTTCCATAGATTACACAATAGAAATTTTATTAACCAACACTCCGGTATGTCTCTTCTTTCTTCCCAATTTTGAGGTACTCAATTTGATATTGTATATAATGGTAGCAGCCAACATATTGTGTGTTTTTACTACTCCACACAGATTCAAGTAGTGGAACGCAACATCTTTTCAACCTCGATTTATTTTTTTTTTAAATGAAAAATTTAATCAAAAATATCTTATTATTAAAATTAATCAAATAATACTCCCAAAAAAATAGCCAAAATATAAAAAATTTAAACCATACCAACCAAGTATAAAAATATATACGAAATGAGTTTTATACGAAAATAACTTTTTGATCAAATGCAAACTGTACAGCCTCACATAGAAAGATATATTCAAACCATGTTAATACGTTTCTAATTTTTATTTTTTTATTTTTTTTTAAAGTATTCATCAAAAAACAGAATAATGATTGTAATTTAAAGTTATGAGAATATTTTTTATTTCTTTTAAAACTAATTTCTTAAGGATATATATAAACATTGTTAATAGGTTTTTCTTTTAAAGTATCTATAAAAAAGCAGAACATTGATTCTAATTTAAAGTTAGAGAATAATTCGTTATGATTATGCTTTAAAGTTAGAATTATATATATTATTTTTTTTAACTTATTTTAAATTTTTGATAAAATAAAGACTTAATTATAGAGAATTCACATTTATACAATACACTATACTCAATATAATTTTAACCCTTAACTCATAAATTTCCTTTCCAAACCTAACGCTGACCATACGGAATCTTCACACTATTAGGTTTTCCAACTGAGATTCACAACTCACAATCATAAAAGTGACTTTATATGTAAATCTAGTGAGCGAGACAATTTTTCCTTTAATTTTTCGGCAACATCCATTCCCACGCGGGCTAACTTATACCTTCCATGTTTCTCTTTGTTACCATTAATGCAATATTTTAAAACAACATAACTTTCACATCCGAAGTTTGTTTTTAGTGTTGCCTTCTTCTTTTTTTATGGCGCATTTTTTAGAGAGATTTCCATCTAGATAGTCAATTTAGGCTTTTGAAATAATATTATATGTATATTTTAATATGGCCACTCCAAATGAACTTTTTTCTTACTAGTACTAACTGCTCATGGAAATCTCACGTGGAGGATATACTAGGAACTAAAGAATTATGTCGGATTACCTTAGGGAAAGAAAAAGACCCACTGATCTTGATAAGAAAGCCAAATGGGAAAATAATAATGAAAAAGAATGTGCATTATTCAAAATTTCCATTTCTCTTTATTTATAATTTCATATTCAATGAATGTATTGCTTGAAAAAAGCCTTGGAAAAGTTGAAGAAAATATTTGGTGAACCTAATGTGATTAGATCTTATTAACTTGAAATTACACTGTGACTTTAAGTCCTAATATTTCTCTTCCATTGAATATTATTTATCTAAGTTCAAAACACTTAACCATTTACTTAAATATTGTTAATTTGATCTAAAGGATGGTTGTTGCATATATATTATTCTTTCCAAACTTGATTTTTCATATTCTATTTTTGTATCTACATTTATACCACTAGAGAATTTCCTAGGGTCATGTATCAAAATCCTTCTCTTTAATATTTTTGTGACTCTTTGATTAGAGAGAAAGATAATCTCTTACATACTGGAGTGATAAATATTGTGGGTACATCTAACAAGGCCTTAGTGACCCAACAAAAAGATAAAACCAAGCATTCAGAGAAGAAACATCCTCGCAACAACAAGCAAAATAAGGGTTCCAAACACTTTTAGCCAACTTCCACTCCCAATAGTGACAAAGGACCAAAATCAAAGAGTAAGAATATTGACATACATTGCAATTATTGTGGGAGGGATGGTCATGTCGAGTCTAAAAGTTTTAAAAAGATGGAAGCGTTGGAAGCAACAATGAAGAAGCACAATAATGAATCCTTGGCAGTTTTTATTGCTCACAGCAATGACTTGATCCAACTTTAGGATGAGAAATGTGGTCACTTAAACCATTACTCATTGCAGCAACTATGTAACCAAAATATGGTGACTATTATTCCTCTCATTTCTTGCAGACATGGTGTTTATGTCAGTTGTGTTCTCGAAAAACATCATCAATACAATTTTGACAAATGTGTCTCTTAGCATGCCTTAGTGCCTTCGCATATTTATCATAGTGATTTTTGTGGTCCACTTCCTTCTCCTTGTTTCTTTAGGTATAATTACTTATTTTCATTGATTACTTCTCTAGAAGCATTTGGTTTTACTTCTTAAAACTTAAGAATGAAGTTTTTGACTTGTTCTTGAAATACAAGGCCCTTGTAGGAAAACAATCTTGACATCAACTACAAACATTAGGAATAGATAACAGTCATTAATATGTCAACAACAAAGTCACAATTCACTACACTTAGACATAGGGTACCCAAATACAACATATTGTTCCATATACACCAAAGCAGTGTTGTTGAAAAAAGGAATAGTGCATTAATGGAAATGGTTAATTATATAATTCAATCTAGGGGATTAAGTCTCTATTAACGGGTGGAAGCAATCAATTGTGAAAATTACATAGTAAATAACACTCCTACAAACAATTTAAAAAATTTAAAACTATCAAAATCATGGAATAACATTAAGCGAAATGTATGCCACTTTTGTGTCTTTGGTAGTGTAGCATGGACTCACGATCCTGGTGAAAAAAGCAAAGTTTTATAGCCTAAAAGTGAGAAATGTATATTTTTTCCTAAATATGTAAAATATTTATTAATTCTTCAACCTCACTCTAATGAAATAATTTAGAAGAGATGTTAAATTTGATGAAAATGTCTTGGCCTGCAATCTTGATTTGGTGATTGTGCCTTCTTTGGTTAGAGATCCATCTTTGATATTTGTGCCACTTTTTATTAATATCCACCTCATCTTTCTTACCTTACTCAAAATGAGTCCATTAAACATGAATCTACATTGTCACCATAGCTTCCTAGATAGGCTTTTTCAACACAAGAAGCAATTTGTGATCTTTCCAGTGATCCTACAAATCAATATCATATATGTTCATAGTTCTAGTGAGCCTCCTATCTTTTGGCTCAAGTTCTAGAGACTTTTGGTTCAAAAACATTTGTTGAAGTTTCAAGCTATCTAGATTGGAAACAAAATTTCATGAAGAATGTCATTCCCTAATGGGGAACGATATTTGGGAACTTGTCTCTCTTATAAAAGGAAAAAAACTTGTCAAATTTAAATGGTTGTATAGAAATAAGTATGCATTGGATGGATGTGTTGAAAGACAAAAGGCTCCGTTAGTTCCAAAGAATTCTCTCAAGTTGAAGGAATTAACTACATTGAAACATTTCCCATGTTCCCAAAATGAATTTCGTCCACCTTGATCTAGCCCTTGTTGCCTCACATGGATGGGAGGTATATCATATGCATGTTAAATCCACTTTCTTGCATGGGGGTCTATTAGAACAAATCTACATGGAACGACCTCTTGGTAATATTCAGAGCGGCTCCAACCTTGTTTGCCACATTAAGAAATCTCTCTATGGTATTAAACAAACTCCTTAATATTGGTGTCAAAATGGATAGCTTTCTTCAGCATTAGCTTCTTTAGATGTCATTCTAACCCCAATGTCTACACCAAGAAAGTAGGAATCCATCTCATAATCCTTTTTCTTTATGTTGATGACCTTATCCTCACTGGTAGTGACTCTAAGCTTTTAATCAATGTGAAATCATGCCTTATGAAGAAGTTTGAATTTATATTATTAGGTTGTTTTCATGATTTCCTTGATCTCCAAGTATTGCAAAACGAGGGAATTTTTGTTTCCCATTCTAAGTATGCATGTGACCTTCACCATTTTTGCATGGAATATTGTAAACCAGCCTCTTCCCCCTTTAATTATGGAATCAAACTTGTTGTCACTTACACTACACCCAAAGTTAATGCCACTTTGTACCATCAATTAGTTGGTAACCTCTTACATTTGACTTATACTCGTACTAATATTTCCTTTTTTGTTGGTATTATTCCTCGATATATGCAAACACACCATGATAGTCATCGGAAAGTAGAAAAATGGATACTTCAATATATCTTAGGTATAGTTTGGTTTGGGATACATTGCAGTTCAAGGGGGGCTCCTTTGTTGGTTAGTTTCATTGATTCATATTGGGATGGCCATCCTGATGATCAGAAGTCTATTGTAAGTTATGATTTCAATTTTCGTTTTGTACCTTACTTGGGCTTGTAAGAAGAAATAGGATATTTCTCTTTCTTTAGCAAAAGTAGAGTATCGATCAATGGTCAATACAAGTCAAGAATTTTTGTGGTTTTGAAAATTCCTTTCAAAGTTTGGATTCTATTAGCAACATTCGACCACCCTCTGGTGCAACAATCAGAATGCCTTCAAGCTTTCCAAACATCCAATTTAGAATTAGTGTATTAAACACATTGATCTACGAATGTGCTTCATCACTAAGCTCATTCATGATCAAGTTATTGAAGTTGACTTTTCCTTATAGATGTTCAAGTTGCAGACATTTTTACAAAGTCTCTAATAGAAGCAAAGTTTTCTAAACTTCTATCTATGTTAGGAGTTCAGGAAGTTGTTATTAAGGGGGATAGGCTCTATTTCCTCATTCTTTTATTGTGTCCCCTTTGTAAGGCCTTCAATCATATCCTAAGTTGTCCTTAAGGGGCCTATTAGGATATTTAGAGATAGAAGATTTAGTTAAGTTCACTTTGGCCTAATGTGTCTATTAGGTAAAAGTGTGCTAATTAATGTGCTTCTTTAGTATGCATTATTTTCATTGTAATTTGATGGTCGTAATATGTTTTGGGTATACAGTGATCCAACAACTCATATTCTCCTCAATACTAATGCCTATTGATACATAGCTTAGGACCTGATTGGTCCATGTATAATTAAAGAGCACGTACGATTATGGTTGATGATCAACTGTGAGAACTTTCTTATGTAAAAAATTGTTCTTTTGCATTAATAAAATTGCCTCAAGTGGCCATGTTGACTGGAGCCACAGATTGCTTCCTCTTAGAGGGTTTTAGCCATATAAAAATATTAGTGTTAGGATATCTGATCTAGTTGTGTGAGTGGTTACTGAAGGTTCTCATCCTGTATGGAATGCCCTATTTTCCAAAACAATTTTAAGTTTTTATCATTTTTCAATTCAATAATCAAATTTTCACAATGATATTGGTTGTCAAAGTTGTGATTTTAAACAAGTCACAATTTTAACCACCCCCAAGAAAAGGGTGCTACTAGTAGTGCCACCTTTTGAAATGTCATAAAATAGCCACTAGTGATAATTCTAGAAGGTTTTAATCAAGCTTGTAACTTTGTTGTAGGGTCACCAATTGTGCTAACAATGGATCTAAGAGGATTTTTTTTCTTATGCATTTCAGGCTGTCCATAAATTCTAGGGGGTTGGAGGTTGTAAGCTAGAAAATACTTTTTTATAATAAAAGCTAAAGAGGATGTGATAATTTTGTTTACAAGGTTGGTTGATGGGATTCTTAGAGAGAGGTTAATAGGAGGAAGACAATAATAGTCCAAGTAATTTAGCTTTATAATCAACCATGTTCATGCTTACTGAAGCGTTACCTTTATGTAATTTTAGAATGAAAACATTGGGGCTATCATTCAGATGACAAAGGGTATTAAATTCATATTTAGAAGGTTAGGTCTACGAAGTTTGGCACAATGAATAATTTGAGTGCAATCTTGCTTGATTTCTTTGGCTTCATGGATGGGAAAGTTTTGAGTGAAGGATTCAATAGCGTAAAGGAATCCTACTAAAATGTTTTCTTCAATAGGTATGTTTTGTAGGGAAATGGCATGATTGAATCATTTTTTAAGAAGATTAAAGGTATGGGAGTATAATTCAAGGGAAGAATGATTAGTGGCAAGGGAGGCAAAGAATGAGGTGCAGTTGATAATGGAAAAGGAAATTAAATTAAAAATTGGAATAGGGTCAATCATAAGGGGTTGCGATAAAAATTTATTAGTCAAATTTGAGTTATATTTGGAATTTTCATTAGAAGTGGAATCAATGACATAATTTCACTAGGATCTCTTTATGGAGAAGAAATTGGATTGTGATGGTTTTGTTAGGGTCAAGTGGAATGGAATTAACATAGTGAGTTAACGAATTGGATAGGAGGTATATTTGAGGGTTGAGGAAAAGGTTAAGATTAATGGTGATCTTAGATAGGGTAGTTGGATGGGTAAAACACATAAAGGACTAGATGGCTCGAATGGATGGAGGAAGGAAACAATCGCATGATTGAAAGAAGTTGATGTAATACTTGGGTCTAGTGTGAATTTACTGGGAGGGGGTTTATAAAGTGTATATACTAGGCAGGGTTGGAGGATTCGTTTCCTGTAGCAACAAGAGACACAAATAAGGTTTTGTTGGAGTCATTTACGGAATTAATAGAACATGTTAAGGAAGTGGAGCTAATAGGAATGATAATGTAATCTAATTTTGAAAGGAAATGAAGAATATAGGAAGGATCATAGGTTGGGTTCAGCCATAACATTGGTCCTATACAATACCACTACTAAACAATAAAAATAATTGGTCATTGAGAACATAAGAAAAATAGTAGTAGAGTAAATCAAAATCTGTGTCGATATAAAACTTGGTGATGTAGGATGTATTTTACAATGATTAGATATAACGGACGCAGTTGAGGAAGTAATAATAGTAGGTTTCAAATTGTTATTAGGGTCATTGAGCATAGATTATGGAGAGAATAGGAGGACTAAGTATGAATTCATGTAGATAAAAGGAGACATACAACATATATATTAAGCACTTGGGGGAATTAATGATGGAGATAAGTAGAAATACTGGGCCTTGAATTAGAGTTTGGGAAGGGAAGGGAAGTGATATAGATATGAGGGTTTGTAGCATAGAGGGAATCACTTACATTGGTGTTATCTATTTGGATTGAATATTGGTCTTCAATCATGGTTAGGAAGAGAACCTGCAACATTTAACAAGGATTATGCAAACTTTGAGGGAGCATAAGTTACAAGGAAACTTATTCAAGCATGTGAAGCTAGTATGAAGGAAATCCTTTATTTGAGAAAGCACGTGAATCTAATATGAAGGGGTATTCTATTTGGGAAATCACATGAAAGTATGAAGGGGATATTTTATTTGGGATTCATTATTAACCCAAACAAGGCAAAATGCATCCTCAATTAACCACCCCTAATAATGTAACTAAACTAAAATTAGAAGTTTTATGGACTTAGTGAGCTCCTTAGAAGGTTTATAAGAAGGTTTTTAAGATAACAAAACCATTTCATACATTGACTAAGGGCAAGAATGTTTACCTGTATGAAAAATAACACGAATTCATTTGAAGCTTTTAAGAAGGTATGGAATTATTTCAATGTTGGGATTTAAACTAAATTTGACACTTTCTTTTGAGATTGATATTGATACCTTGAGGTATGACATGGGAGTGGCACTATTGTAGAAAAGTACGCCATTTTTCTATCACTCATAAACTTTTATGGGAGAAATTCTTTAGTTCTCAATGTATGATAAAGATCTATGCTAGCATGTAAGCAATCAAATACTAGACTAGCTCAATACAAAACTAATGATACAGTTGAATCATAAAGTGCTATATTTTTTTAACTTTGTCCAAGTTGCAACAAATTCAATGGTTCAAATGGATGTCATACCTACAATGGTTTAACTTTGTCATTGTGTACAAAAGGCGCACCAAAAACTAGATCTAGATTCCTTACCGAGACGTATGGTGGTATCAATGCCACATTTGATGTAATGTGGAACATTTGACACTTTGAATTGTATGGATGTGTGTGTTATTTCCCATGAATATTTTCAACTAATGGAAGCACAAAAGGGTGTTGATGCAAATAAGATGTGGGGCATTGAACAAGGACTCCATGTCAAAAATTGTATACTATATCACTATGCATAGACTCTTCTTCCAAGAGAAGAATGATGAATGTTCTTATTGAGGGGAAACACATAGTTTAAGGGTCACAAAACATTTCGGCATGCATAAGACCTCGGATATTTTGCATTGTGCTTATAATGGCCACATTTACAAGCGGATGTTGAGAAATTAATGATAACATGTATTTCATAGAATATTTAAATATTAAAAAAGGGGGGGTTGTTTACTCTAGTTATTGTACCTTTCAAAGACAAGATGACATCACGACCAATTTTTGTGAATTTTGATCGATTTAGTGAGATTTATATTTTTGTTTCTTACAAAACTTCAATGACCAAGACATAAGTGAAAAATTTGTGCTTTGCACAAGTGGTTGTGTTTAAGTAACCTACAATTATTATGTCAAACAAGTATAATGGGTTTTCAGCATTTTTTTTAACAACAAGTTCAATGTGAGGTGTACTACATTTCATCCAAGTAGGGATGAACATATTGAAATGGTTAATGTCTCACTAGTACAATTTTCTTCTCCTATATAAATAGAAGCATATAAATACACAGAAGGAGTCCCTCACATAGATTCAATGGTAATACAACAAATCTTTATCCATTTAATATTTTTCTTTATTTTTATCCATGAACCCCTATTGATTTGGTTTATAATCACAAAAAAATATCACAAACATAACTACATTGAGCATGTTAAGTCCATCCATTTTATTGAATGCATAAAAAAATTTCATGAAAATTTATGAAGAGCTTTAAAGGATTCTCAATTTAGAGACAAGACTTGACTTGAACAATGAAGGCAAGATTGTGCATTTGAAGCTAACAAATTGGTATCATGGTGCACTTTTTCCAAAGCACACTTTCATGGATCAAACAAAATGCTCAAACCTATCAAGGGTGGGCCCTTCAATATTTTGGAGCAAGTTGGTGGCGTTGCATTCAAACTAAAGATGTCACCTTATATGGGCATTTATTCAATGGTACATGTCACCCTACTAAAATTGTTTGAACCATCAATATTGGAAGTAAATGAATGAGCAACATTGATTGGCCTTGCCATAAATGAGCCAACTCCAGACAATAAAAATAATGTTAGTTGCATATTGTTCTAGCCAAGCTTTGAAGGAATAGATAGGGTGATACAAAGTTGTAAGAGCTTGAAAAGAGGTAAATTTACCCCAAGTAGTGAAGCAATATAGTGCACAAGTCCACTGGTTTTTTATGTCCTTGCCAATAATTGAAATTGATGGGGTCTGTCAATCTCCTAGTGGAAAGTCTTGATCCATCAATGGCCATTATTGAATTGGCCACGAAAATTCGCAAAGTCCCAAGGTGGATGGATTAATCCAAGGAGGACCATGCAACGAAAACATACATCAACAAAATGCAAGTTGACCAAGGACAAACATATAATTTACAATTAAAATTGGTCAAATTTTGGCAAATATCATCCATTTAATCATATATATGTAAAAAATAAGTGAATTTTTACCCAAATGTGCAAATATTTTTCTTTCAAATGTCCAAAAAATAGCTAATTAGCTAAATTTCACCCCTAAAATTTTCCTTGTCCTTCACAATGAAAAGTGAAAATATAGGGAAAATTTTAATTTAAATTATTTTATTTTTCTCTATAAAATTGATATAAAATTATGTTATTTAATATAAACATTAAAAGCCCCACCGAGGTAGGTTAGTTGGTAATCACAATGCAGTGAAGTTTGTTAGAAAGGTGGGCTCCATACTAAAGGTCACGAGTTCAAATCCCCCAAACTAGCCCAGAGCTGTGGAGAGGGGCGGGCGCAGTTCCCAGGAATTATAGTGGTAGCGGTCAGAATCGACCCCGTGTTACTCGAGTTGCGAGATTGCTCCAATTATCGATTCCTTTGTAATAAAAAAAAGAAATATAAACATTGAAATATCTTATTTATCCTTGCCACCATTTTTTGTTATATATATATATATATTCTCGACAAATGCTAATTCTATTAACTGTAAAACAAAGTAAAAATACAAGGGGGCGAGGTCTCGAGAATCATCATCCGAGAGCACTCAAAACATCAGAAACTGTCCCATGTGAGGGAAAAACCAGATACATAAGCAAGAGAGTAGATATAAACACTAGGAATTAACCAAGAAAACATGAAGAAGAGGTGATATAACTGTCTGTCTAGAGCACATGACCAGAAAGCGAGACCAAGACATTGCTCAAAATTCCAAAAGATATGTTCATTTCCATGAATCATGGAGAGAAATAAGACCGCCTGTCTGAAGAGGCCGAACCAGAGCTGCATCCAAAACCATCTAAACTTGATCATATTAGTCATCCGCAAAACCAAAAAAGATTGGACCCAGAGGGCCTCAAAATGTTGCGTCCTCATTCTAAGGCTCCTCCACCATCAGACAGGCGTTATGCTCCCATGCATCCTCATATCCAACATTTTCACCGCCTGGGTGCCTCAATAGAGGATGCGTGTCACTATCATTATCTTCCCAGATCCTCGGGGCAGCGGCATCTGGAGGTCGAGAGGCGCTGGGAGCATCGCTCCTTTCAAGCCTCTCCCCCATACCTTTCTCCTGGCTTTCCCCTGCCATTACCTGCCTATTACTTTGACTGCTAGCCTCTCTAAAAGCCTCCTGAGGAGGCTCAGACATCATACGCACCCTAATTGGATGCGGAGATTCTTCTTCAGAGAAGAGAATGATGATATTGGCAGAGATTACAGGTCTATTAAGATTGCTTTGAAAAGTAAAATGAGTGCTCTGAAACCCATGATATGGAGTTGGACTGCGAGCAGGATTCACAAAGCGGGCTGCCTGCTATCTTCCACGCCCTCCTCGACTCCCCCCGAAGCGACTCCTCATTCTGTGGCATACCATGATGAGGAGAGTAAGGAGAGGCCGATATAGGAGAGTGGTTAAACAACACAAGAAACCGGAGGCAGAAACAAGAGAGAAGTTATACAGCATAGGAAACGACTTTAGACAGGGACAGTAGGCCTGTAAGTGCGGGGAGAGCGGCACATGTTGAATAGCAGGGGCAATTGAGAGCTGACCAATGTTTCCAGAGACAAGTCTACTATCGAAACGCATAACTATCCCAAGCCTGAGATAAACAAGGAACAGAATGCACACAGAAAACTCACCTTTGTTTGCAGAGACCAGCCTACCCCGCAGACCTGCATCCGAATCTAGCCAGAGATAAGAAGGCAGAACACTAGCAGTGGGAATGCCAGCCTGGAACGCCATGGTTAAAAAAGCCAGAGCCATACCTTGGACAGGACGAGCAGTAAATGCAGAGAGCATGCCAATTATTTTGCACTGTAGAGTATCCATCAAGAACCGAATGAACTCCTGGATTTTCAACCTCTTAAACCACATGAATTTCTGGATTGTCACGCTGGTCTGCATCTGGCAGTACCATGCGCTTCCGTCTGTCCGATAATTCATTAAAGCTCATTTATATCACCGCATCCAGGTGTTATATATATATAGTATATATATATATAATATATTATATATATATATCATGCTCAACTAAACATAATAGAATTAGACATGTAATATCAATAATAGTATTTTTACATGTTATTTGTCAACTCCATATTAAGAACCAAGAATTACATATCACCTCGTACTAAAAAAGTAAATTATTTCATTTTTACTTTCAATTATTTTTATCTCTATTAAATTTTGATGTAGAAATACAAGGTGAAATTGAAAATATTTTAATGTGGCCAGCATTGGATTTTTATAATTAATTATGTTTTAATATATTCATATATATATGTGATCAACACTATTTTTTTTGTTATATTTTTTTCCAATGGAAAAATCATAATTTTATTCATATTGAGCAAAATTACATGTTATAGATGCTAAATTAGCATATGTTGTATAAACTTGTCCTGATACACATGATCTAAAAGAACAAACATTTATAAACTATCTATGCTTTCCTACCTTTCTTTTTTTCCACTTTCTGCCAACCTCCAGTGTTGGGAGTGGAAGTTACAATGGACATTTCTACCTCTGTGGTAGTAGTTGGGGTTTCTTTGTCGGAATCTGAGCTTTCTGTTGAGTTTATTCGCTTACTGCCGCCGATTGCTTTCCCTAGAATGAGTTGCTCACTTTTCTGTTGTGAGTCGGTTGTCCTTGGAACTAACGCAGAGCAGTTCTGGTTCTCAACATTTTGTGATTTAAATTGAATGCTTTTTCATTGAAAGCTAGGATATTTCCTATTTTTTCGGCTTCTGGGTGTTCTTCTTCTTGGAATGTGGTATTTGTGGTAATTTATGCATTTTCTTCCTCTTCTATATCCTCTATCGGAGCGGCTGAAAATTGCCATCCTTTTGGCTTTGGAGGTTGTCTTCTTTTCCTATCTTTTTTGTTTTGTGGGAAAGCACTTTGTAGATGACCAGTTTGATGACAAATGCGGCATCTGAAGGCGGTGTTTTCATAATCAAGAGGTTGGGACCACTGCTTTTCATCATGGAATAAGAGGATGCAGTCTAGTAACCCTTGACTGAGATCAACCTCCATGCAGATTCTGGCAAAGGTGTAGATGTCCTTGGTAAGATGCTCATTATCTACTTTTAAAAATTTCCCCAGAGCATTGTCAATGCCTACTAATACTTTGATGTGCCAAAAATGTAGCAGTAGGTTATATAGCTTAACCCACACAGGCATTTTGGAGACCACCACGGTATTTGGATCAAATTTCAAAAATCGTGATGTCAAGAAAAGTCCAGCGTTGCCCTAGAACCATGGTCCCTCATTCAATGCATATTCCTTGTCATTGATTGTGTAGAATTTGACAATGAAAAAACCTTTAGTATCACAGTTTTCTGTCCATATGGAGTAAATCCATTGACTTAGGGCTTCCGGTTTAGGCCAAAACTTGTTAAATCTGCATATCACTGCTTTTGGTAAATAATCATCATGTATTTCATTTACCTTAGGTATGGCGATCAATAGAGCTGGGTTCTGAGTTTTCTGCTCAACGATGTAGGCACCAGAAGTCGTGGCTTGTTGTTCTGATTGTTTTTGAGACCCCATTTTCCCCTTTACTGCATCTTTGAAAGAAGTTGGTCCTTTGGAGCTTGTTCTAGAGCAGCCACCACGGAGTCTTGTGTTGAGGTAGATAGTTGAGTCTCTGCCTATGTTATATTCTTTTATCTTGTGTCCCTCCTGTAGTACTTTTCCTGCATGGATCAAGAGTTGTTTGCAAGGTGGAATGCCCAACCTTTCTTATATCCTTTGTTTGATGGTTTTGATCTCCTCCCAGCTCCCTATTTTTATGCATACTATGTTTTATTCCATAGTTCTAATAAAAATGGTAATTTGATTACCTTCCAACATCTCTGCAATCGGGACTTCAAGATCCAGTGATGGGATGATCACCGCTTCATGTTGTTCATGTCCAAGTGCCAAAACTTGTTGTGAATCTGGTCCGATTTGTTTGCAGGCTTGTAGTATTCCCACATGATCTGGTATAACCTGTAGATAATCCAGGACCGTCCTCATGTAGAGATTTTCTCTTAATATGGGATGGGGATTAGTTGTTAAAAGCCCAGATGCTTGAAGCAAAAGATCAAGAAGTAAGCTGCCAGATTTTTCATGCAACCCACTAACTCCATTTATTTTAGCGCTAGCGGAACAATATTGGGCATTGTTGAATCGGGTAAATCCTTCTAGATCGAGGGCAGATCTATCTTCTAGTAGTTTAGATCTGATGGATTGTGTCTCCATCCATGGATAAAATTTCGATCTGGCTCAAGAGCAATCAATCCTTGCCCATGAATGGATCTGTCCTTTTTTTAATGATGGTTGTTTCAGATTAGCATTTGTCTGGCGTATTCTACATGGCCGCCTTTGTTTCTATTATCTGGGAGGTGAAAACCCTGTCCGGATCTACCATATCTTCCCCGGATGCCGAGCAGAGAAGCCACTTCAACACAAGAGGGTATTCCAGCTGCCCTTGCCCTTAGATCTCTCACTCCTAGATTACGCATCAGTGATGTCGTGTCTCTCGGCATTGGGTTTTCCCTGCGCAGCATATGGCTACGCCTCATGGGCTTGAGTCTGCAGGGAGCATAAAATGAGCTAAGGGGCCTTGACCTAGCATGTGGGAATAAGCATGAATCATAATCATATGAGAGTCCTAGACATGGGGAGCGTGGCTTCGACCCTGATGGGTTTTTCCTCCGCAGCCTAGTAGATCTCTCCATGCCCCTGGCAAATCTCGCCATGCCTCTGCCGCTGGTGAAGAAACGTGAGCCCTCTGAGCGCATTCTCTGTTTCGCTATATTCCTTGCATCAGCTCCAAAAGTCTTTCATATATATATATAATATATAATATTATATATTATATATCTATTGAGAGGTGCATTATAATGAGGGAGACGTGTCTGCTAATTATAAATAAATTAAATATGCATATTTTAGGTTAATTTTCTAATTAAATTCATTATTTGATTTGGTTGCACATTTTAGATCATTAAGGAGATGTTTCTTAATTCCTTTTGTTAGTGTCTTCCAAAATAAAAATAAATATCCTTAAACAAAATAATTGTTGACTATTTAAAAACAAAAAAACAAAAAAACCATCAATAATCCCTCTCACTATCAATGTTGATTATTTAAAAAAAAAAACAAAACAAAACAAAAAAACCGTCAATAATCCCTCTCACTATGCGATCAATTTATTGTGGATATTACAACCCATGATGAATGATATTTCATCTTTTTTCCATATTAAATAACATAATTTTATATCAATTTTAAACAAAGAAAGTAGTTTGAAAAAAAAAACTTATATTTTCACTTTTGCTTGAGGAAGAGATATAATTCTTATACCTATTAAAATATTTCAATATAGGACTTTAATTAATTATTTGAATATTAATTATTTCAACTCGGATCTGTAAAATTTCCATATTTCAAGTGCAAAATCTAGAAGGGGCAGGAAAATATGGCATCAGGGTGGGGAAACATGTCATCATGGCGATGCTATCAAACTATGGAGATCAGATCCAAGTCTTGTGACTTGGATCTATCGCTAGGCTGCTTGTTGGAAACATAGGCGAGATCATGGTAGAACACAAAAGATGCATGGATTAGGTGGCATCTAGATCCCCATCTTTATGCTCTCGCAAATGTGGATCTAGTTGGAGGATTCAAGTATCATCCCAGATCTACGATATGGACCACTTTCCCTCCAGATCCGAGCTGTAAATATCAAGATTCAGATCAGGCCCGCGAAGAGGAGTTCTAATTTTTTTTTAAGGATCTAAATGGAAATTCAATCCTTATAGAGGCTTAGCCAGTAGATCTGGTATCAAAGTTGAAAATGGAGGTGCATGAAAAACTGGGTACCCCTACCAACATCCAGAACCTGGTTTTTGAGGCCAAATCACTTCAAGATGACATCAATCTGAGAGATTATGGCATCAAGTGTAATTCTACTATTATTACAAATTTAATATTATGAGGAGGAGCTCCTGGAATGAATGATCCATCATCATCAGTTGCCAAAGGTCCAGTTTCGTTTAAGGATGCAATGAGAGGGGGAAATGCCACAGCAAATAAACAGCCCTCAAATCTGACAATTCTAGGGCCCTACCTAGTTGAGAATATGGAGAAAGCTCCTGATATGCCAATTAACTTACCTAAATTGAGTGGTATCTTCACTGTTCTACAAGCCAAAGCTATTATATGTCGTTTTAATGGCTTTTGTCCCAATTTAGAGGATCTACCTCAACTAGACTAAAAATTGCAATATTTATTTGTGTACAAAAGGTGTTTTTTTAGTTCAATTGGACACTCATGAATATATGGATTATGTCCTAAATGAAGGACCATGGTTTTGGGGAAGGGCATGTCTCTTTTTCACTCCATGGTTTCCTAGGTTCGATGCCACATCAATGGTAGTTACAAATATGTCAGTTGGGTAAGGTTACATAATATCCCTATCCCCTTTTGGCATCACCAAGTCCTAGAAGGCATTGGAAACTCATTTGGAAGATTTCTGAAGCTGGATTGGGAAAGAATGGACAAAGGTATTTTTACTTTTGCATGTACATGTGTGGAGATAGACTTGAGCAAAGGTTTACCAAATCGTAGCCATCTGATCCACCAATAATTTAAGTGGACATAATGGTTAGATTTTGAAAACATTGCTTTCAGGTGTCGAATCTTCTAATAGACAGGGCACTTGCAAAATTCTTATCCACAAACAAAAAAAGGGCAAAGAAGAGGCCAAAAAAGCCAAAGCATTGGAAATTTAGAGATCTACCTCTTTCATATGCTGAAGAGGAAGAAAAGGATGAGAGACAACAACAACCAGAGGCACATAATCAACAAGTTTCTCATAATGAGGGAGAACATGCATAGAAGGGACCATCCGAACATGCAAAGTTTTCTACTAGTCTAGCGGTGCTCCAAAGTCTTGATAATCATCATGGAGAAAAGAGTGAAATCCAAGTAATAGGTGAAACAAAGAGAACACACATCTTAGAGAGCTCAAATTCAGACAAGGGTGTGCCAATAATTTCAGAAGGAGAAGATTTAGCATTGTTATGTCCTCTCCAAACTCTAGGGTTTGGCATAAAGTTCAAAAGAAAAATGGTAAAAACGAAAAACCCAGTTTAATTGGTTAAAGGTTCTTTTGGTAGCATGGATACAATGGGTGCTTTAAGAACATACAATGGTCTTTAGGAAAATATATGAATGCAATTGTGCATATACAAATGTAACTTTTTGTTTTTATTAATAGAAAGTTGCGATTTTTCCTTGAAAAAAAAATAATTGCATATTTCAGAGTATTTAAAGATATAATAATAACAAAAAACACAGTTTAATGTGGACAATATAATTCATGAATAAAATATTTAAATGTTGTGTGTGGAGTGAGTGGGTAAAAAAAAATTCAAATAGTGTCATTCTTCTACATTTTGGTCATTTTTCAAATATATTTTTAGGGTTTGATATTCAATAAATATTTATTGGAATCGCAATTTTTAAGTTGCTTAGCATATTTATCCGGATTTAAACAGGAACGCAACAAATTAAAGATATAACCATAAATACAAAGATACCGTATAAATAACACTTCATTTCATTAATATCAAATACTGAAATATGCTTACAAACAGAATGGAAATAAGACTAGCTCGGGCGATGGTAGTTTATCTCTGAGAAGATGTGGTGGCTACATGCCTATGAATTGTGTTACAATGAGGCTCCAAGGCCTATTTATTATTGAGAAACAATGGAAAACCATAAACATCCAAACACCGAACCCTAGGAGATGAAGCGCCAAAGTATGGGCCCCATTTGGGTAAATTGGTACATCAACTTCCTGGGTCGTAACTTTGGCATACGATCTTCGTTTGACGTGCACAATACCTCATTAGAAAGATCTATCCGAGGACTACAGCTTTTGAGTGAGCAACATCAAACTATGACCCATGTTGCTCCTGGTTTTCCCAAAAAACTTCATTTAGGGCCTCAAAACGACTCTGGAAATTTAGGACCCGAAAAAACTGCCAAAACTAGTAAATTGTGCTACAAATAAGGAAACTAAAAAATTGAAAGAAACAATGGTGGGGGTCCAAGTGGAATAGGCGGGTGACCACCAATATCCACCTGGATCATTCCTTCCCCCCTTAGGAAGAAATGGTCCCCATTGTGTTGAGTTCCTCCATGAGATGAGGAATTTTTTGTTAAACTTGGTCCCTGGTGAGCCACTTGCCATGGTGAAGGAGTTGGCTTGCTTTGACAACTCGATATAGTTTGACCTTTATTGTTGGGTGTTCTTGATCTGTGTGTCCATGATCCGATTAGTGGTGGCTTGTTCCATGCAATCTAAATTTAACTCTATATGTGTGAGTTGTTCTGGAATGTCTGATGTGTCTAGCTGTTATGAAACCAGCTCAAGAAAAGATAGAAAATATAGATCAACGCCTTAGAATTCAGCCTCTTCGAGGGGGCAACCTCCTTTACATTACATAAATGAACAATTATTTTATGATACAAATGACAAAACCTCCTTTCTATATATAGGAGTCTAAGGAGTCACAATATAACCCAGCCGACCTAACAATAATAATATAAAGCCACAAAAATAACAATAGAGGGATTCTATGGGGCACAACAATAACAATATGGGGGCAATAGGGGCACAACAATATTAATAAGGGGTATAACTTCAATAGTAATGGGGTAATCACTATTATTATAGGGACCCAACAATATTTGGATTGACCCTACAAGAGTTGAAGCAACCCAATAGCTATATTTTCCAAGAAACAAAAGGGAGATTCAATCTTTTAATGGAAAGATAAATTTTTTGAGGAGATTCATCGCCAACCTTGCTTAACACATGGAAGAGATGAATAATATGATGAAGAAAGACAATGAGATAACATGGTTAGAAGATGCAAATAAATAATTCAATGCAGTTAAATTTTCATTGTCTTCTTCTCCCACTTTGATCAGTCCTGATTATACTTCAGATTTCATTATATTTTCATTTGCTTCTGAGCGTACTTTGGTTGTTGTCCTAATGAAGGAAAGGGACCAAAAAACTGAGCAACCCATAGCATTTTTCAATTGAACTATAAGAGATGCAACACTAAAGTATAACATTATTGGGAAACAAGCTTTAGCCTTGGTGAAACCTCTAAAGGAATTTCACGTATAAATTATGCATTCACACATCCTGGCTGATGTTCCAAATGTAGCATTGAAGGAAGTTCTTATTCAGACAAATCCCAAAGGAAGGCAGGGAAAATGGAATGCATTGATGATAGAAAACGATCTAGAGATAAAAATAACAAAGTTGATCAAGGGAAAAGGTTTGGAAAATCTCACGCTTGAATCTAAATTGCACGCATTGCATATCAATCTTATTGCTACCCTCTCTGAAGAAGAAGTGGGAGACTCTCTGGTACATGTATCATAAATGTTTACTTCATCTCCTTAGTATTCTGACATTGTCTACGTACTACAACATTCGAATCCTCCACTGTAAGTGCCAATAAGTAAGAGTAGATCATTGAAATTGAAAGCTTCAAAATACTGCATCTAAGATGGTGTCTTATTTTGGAAGGATCTAGGTGGTGTGGTGTTGAATTGTCTTGTTGAGAGTGAGGTGATGGAAGTGATGAGTGACTTTCACAAGGGAGATTTTGGCAGTCACCTCTACTGCAAAAGCACGAAGAACAAAATTTTAGGGGCTGGTTTTTATTAGTCGAATCCTTTTGCTGATGCATATAAAAATGTGATGAAATTTCATGAATGTCAGATTTTTCATTGGAAAAGGAAACTCCTACCATTGCCATTACAACCCATTTCATTCTCAGCACCATTCTAGCAGTGGGGTCTTGATTTTGCTGGGGAGATCCATCCTTCATCTTCATCCCAACACAAATGGATCCTAACAGTGACATATTACTTTACAAAATGGATTGTGGCAATCCCAACCAGGATAGCTACTATTTTTGTAGTCATTCAATTCATAGAAACTAATATCTTCTCAAGATTTGGTTTCCTGAAAAGATAATCACCAATAATGCCATTGCTTTTAAGAAAAAAGAGATGATGGAATTCTATGAAAAGTGTAAAATCACATTGGCGCATTCAAACCACTTATTACCCACAAGGTAATGAATTGGCTAAAACTTCTAATGAATCATTGGTCAATATAATCAAGAAGATGTTGGAGGTCAACAAGAAGATTTGGCATAAAAATCTTATCAATTATTTATTGGCAGACAGGGTAAGTAACAAGAAATCCATAGGTATGTCACCTTTCCAGTTGGTGTATGGGATTGATACTATCTTTCCTCCTTCTCTTGCTGTCCCGGTCATGAAGATTTTGTAAAAAGTTGGTAGCGAACCAAATTATGTTCAGTGAAGAATAAATCAAATGATTCATTTAAAAAAAACCAGGGAGGAAGTACTTTAGAACACTTCTAAACTTCAGGAAAGAATAGAGAAGATTTATGACTACAAGACAAAAGCAGATGACTTCAAAATGTGAGATATAGTTCTTCATTAGGATGCATGGAATGAAGAGAAGGGAAAGCACAATAAGTTTGAAAATATGTGGAAAGGACCGTACAAAATTTGAGCTGTGAGACACAAGAATGGTTATCTACTAGAAGAAATGAATTGACAAGATTATTCAAGGGGAGCAATCAATGGTAGGCTTCTCAAGCACTACCTTACTTGAGGAATTTATGAAAAATTTCATTATCATTGTACATACGAGTTTACTTTCCTGTTAGAGTGTGAAGTAGCTATGATGGGAGCTTCAAGACCAAGGATAAAGCCATAAGGTTTCTCTCACCAGCTGCTAGTTTCAAAGATTCAGTTTGTTTTTTTTATTATTGTCGAAGTTAGTTAGTGAGTTAGTTTTCAATTTGGAATTTTAGTTTTTGTGTTTTTTACTCCATGCCAAATGGATCACGCTACCTGGTCTATGTTGTTCTTGACACCTTCAAAATGAGCTGTCATCCCCAACTAGATCCAATGTTAGTGCATGTTAGTCATGTCAATCACCAATGATCAAATATGCTCTTTCAATGTTTTTTCTGGGTTCTTAGGTCAATTTTTTTATGTTTTAGTAGGTCTTCAAATAAAAATTTGATCATTGGTTTTATCTTTGGAGGTCATTAATACTATCCCCATTCTCATGGTAAATAAATTCTGTCATGGTTAGGTCATCATTTCTCAGTAGTGTGTCTTGTTCGTCATGTTGCTCATCATTCGATTAGGTCACGCATACAAAATGTCATGTAAAAAGTCATAAGTGCCACCTAGGTCATCATCAAGGAGAGTAGTAATTGGGATAAATGATCTATTGGGTTCCTAAAGTACATTTTATCCTTTATGAACATCTAATATTGCATACTTCAATGTCAAAGTTGTTGCACACTATATTATCTTTTAGATTCTCAAGAAGATCAATGATTTCATGCTACTACATATGCACAAAAGTGATTTTGAGCTTATAAAATCCCATTCAAACATTTCGCTACTCATTTCATTTGTATCAAGTTCATAACTATCATCGAATGCCTTCCAAGGAGGCTCAACATTGATTCCTACTCTCAAAGTTCATTTCAAACCCTCTTGCTATGTTTTGTGACATTTCGCTATGTTTTCTACCGTCTTGCTATGTTTTGTGCTCCATGTTGTGTTTTCTACATAATGTTGCATTTTCATCAGTGTGAGACAAAGGAATGTCTTCCAGTGTTCTCTACATAGAGAGAGCCCTCTTTCATTTGGAAGGGCTAGCTGCTAAACCCTAAGTGGTGTGAGGTTACCTCCATTGATCTCCTTTCTCAGCCTTGGTATATTGTGGAGGATAACACTAGGTACCTACTTAGCACCTAGCATGATGCGATCTCAAATAGTAGAGCAAAGTCAATAATTATTTCTTGCACAAACTAAAGGCTTCAATGAAAAGATATTGAGTGAATGATTGATTTTAATGACTTTGATGAGGTTGAACAACGTAAGGGACTAACAAAATAAAAACCATAACATATCTTCATACCACTTCTGATCTTGAACATTTTTTTATGGATATTAATTATAATGCTAGAAATGTGGTTGATCTTATCCTCATGAAATAAATGGCACACATTGTATAACTTTAAATTGTTTTCATATTTAATGGATATATCCTCATAGCGTGCACATTCCATGACAAAGTATCATTTGTCTCCACCACACCCTTAATGCAAACTATGCAAGTTTTCTCTTCCCAAACTTCCTTAGGTACCCTCTACCTACCAATCTCAAGTTTAAGGTGATGTGATCTTCTAAGTTGTGCATCTAATAACCTTGATTTTCCTTTAATAGTTACCCCTAAATATTTTTTCTCACCATGGTCACAAGTTGGATTAAACTCTTTGATGTAATATGATCTTTTATGTCCACTATGATTGGTCCATATGGTAGTCCTAAATTTTTTAAACGTAAACTATTTATTTTTCCCTTGGTGTTAGGAAATTCATGCAGTTTGATACTCCACTTACTCAGCCAGTTTTTGTTTTTCTTCATCATGTTTTCTTACTACACTCTAACTCCTTCTACATATCTATCTTGGGAACAAAACTAGTTACCATTATCATGTTCATGGAAAAGTTCCTACATCTACTAAAAAAATTTCATATGATAATCTGGTCTTAACTTGATATTGTTACTAATTAATTGCTTTTGGATTCCTTTAATTGTGTAGTGGATTCTTTATCTATGTTTTATTGAGAGGAAACATAATTTAATAGTACATAACCCATTAGCATATATTTATATGATCAAACTGATGTGGCACATACAAAATGAATCTAAATACTTAAATACTTAAACCCATATGCTGAGGTTCACATTTTTTTATTTATTTTTTATAATTTTAAAATTAAAATAAATTATTAAATCCCTATTTAATTTGTTTGTATTCATGCCATTTTATAAATAGTACATATCAAATAAAATCATAATGATTAACCAACAACCCAATGATTTTATGTACTTCAAAAACTGAAACAAATATATTTTCTACTCAGAATTGTTTTAAATTTCAAAGTTTGTTTTGTTTTCCATTTATAGGAATATGTTTCACTATTTTATGTATTTAAAAACTAAAACAAATACATTTTCTACTGAGAATTATTTTAAATTTTATTTTCTTTTTAATTTATAAGAGTGTTTTAATCTTTATTGGTATTAGAGTTATAAAAGCTTTATAAGTATTAGAGTTTCATGCAGAAAACTAATTTTGGTTGGTTAAACGGTGATATTTTGTTTTAAAAAATATTTTTTGATTGAAAATTTTGTAGGTACTCAAATTGTAAAGAGCTCATAACTCAATTCCAACCAATATTACCTAAAACATATAAACATATATCCAAATACACTACAAAAATTATAACAAGTAGAATAAATTGATTATTTTATTTATTATATATATTATTATTATTATTTTTTTTTCCCCTAGGAAAAAGTCGTAATTTCTATTAGAGATTAAGAAATTACATTTTGTATATGCCGAAGCATTCATATATAGGCAGTTGTGCCTGTCGAGTTCATTAGTCTGCTGGAATAGATAATCAAAATAAACACAAATTGTCTCCACGCAGGGAGCATTTCCAAAACTGTGTGCTGGTAGTGTTCAGATTTATAGCCGTGCTCTTCGCAGAGAGCCATATATATATGCTGATAATAACAAAAAGTATAGTGCTGTACTCAGATCTAGACAAAGGAAATATATACAAACTATAAACAAAAATGTGTTGTAGTGGGCTCTATAGCCCATCTCCCATATGGTCATCAAATGGTCTGTGATAATGCTGGTAGTATGTGCCGTCGATCTCCTCCTGAATCAGCCAATTGTCTCCTTGTCTGTGCGCTGCCTCTTTGGAGAGTTGGTCGGCGATGGTGTTCTGTTCCCTGTAGATGTGTTGACATACAAATGATTCAAAGGAAGCAGTCAATCTTTTTGCTTCATCTAATATGTGTCTCAACGAAAATGCATGACAATGAGATGCATCATTCAGCCAATTGCATACTATTTTAGAGTCTCCAAACAACTGGAGGTGACTACAATGTTTTTGGATGGCAAAGTGTATGATGTGTTTCGCTGTGCACAGTTCGGCGAAATTATTAGTGCCTCTGCCTAAGTTTATTTGTATCTTATAGCAGTGTGTGTCGTTGAGATAAAGAATTGCACCTCCACCGCATCCCACTTCTTGTGCTGAGCCATCAAAGAAGGCCCATGGTTTTGATTTGTCGATATTCACCTGTCTAATGATGCGCGCAGGGGCAGAGGATTCCTCATCAGGTATCAAGTTATAATCTGCAATAGTATGGTGTAGGATAGTGGGCCAGTGAGGGGCCTTTTGGTTAAAGATAGCCTGATGCCGGGCGATCCAAACGGCCCAGCAAGCAAGGAGCGGTATATTGCAGGATTTCCCCGAGTGGTTCAGGAACCAGTTTTCCCATGCATCCAGTATATTATTGCCTTGCCAATTTTTCAAGTGCGGGAAGTGATTGATGAGGGTATTCCAAAACTGTAGTGTAATGTTACAGTTCAAGAATAAATGTACAGTGCTTTCTTCCTCTACATGACATAGATGACAGCGAAAAGGTCCATGAAAGGATCTCTTCATGAGATTTGTACCCGTTGGAATTTTATCAAATAAAATGTTCCACATAAGCAAACGAGTACGGGGAGCTGACTTGAGTTTCCATAAAGCTTTCCATGTGGGGTGAATATTCTGAGGTTTGTAAGGCTCCATGAGTTTTAGATAACCCAGCTTCGGGGCATATGCTCCATGTTTAGCAAAGGCCCAAATGATTTCATCGGGGCCTTCAGTGAGCCTGATGTGGGCTTGTGTGAGAGCATCCGTATATTCCATCCATTCGGCCTGCCATTGAGCCGGAATATCTAGTGTTTGTGCACTGATCCAAGCCTGTTGGAGGAAGGTGGAGTTTGCTGGATCTCCAATATGCATGATGTTGGTGATGCCTCTGTCATTTAGGTGCCTGATGAGGCCGTCTGAAAGTCTGTGAGTGTTCCCACATCCGACCCAAGGGTCCTGACCTATACGCACCGCATTGCCCGCCTTTATGCGCCAAGTTAATCCTTCACGAAGCAGAGGTAAAGTGCTGATAACCGCTTTCCATATGATGGATATGTTATGATTTGTTCCATGTTGAGTGCAAATCCAATCCAGCACGTTCAGGGGCTTGATGTATTTCGCATATGCTACCCGCGTCCATAGTCCATCAGAGGTGAGGAGCTGCCACCCGAGTTTGGCCGCCAGCGCCCTGGAGAATAGGTCGAGCCTCTTAATACCCCAACCCCCCCAGCGTTTGGGTCTGGCGATGGTGTCCCACTTGACCCAAGCAAAAAGTCTTCCTGGCTGTTGTCCCTTCCAAAGAAATCTGCTGCATATATGTTGTAACCTGTTCAAGATGCCTTTAGGAATCCAGGTGAGGGCCATCCAGTAGACTGGTGTGGCTTCAATCACAACTTTAATGAGTATCAGTCTGCCAGCACGGGAGAGGTATCGATGGTACCATACCTGGAGTCTCTTTTCCACTTTAGCTATGAGCCATAACCAGTCAGCTATTCTGTAGCCATTAGGTTTCAACCTGAAACCAAGGTATTTTATGCCATCCGCCAGTGTCAAGTTGTTGAAGGGAAAGCGTTGTGTAGCAAAAACAGTCTCATGAATAGAGCAGCCAACTGTAGTGATCGTAGATTTTTGATCATTGATTCTCATACCTGTAGCTTTCTAGAAGAGGAGCACGGAGTTATGAAGGGTGGTGGAATCCCCAATACTGCCGTTCAAGAAGATCAAGATGTCATCAACAAATAATAGATGGGTAAGGTAGAAGTTATCCGCAAGTTTAATGCCAGACAAATGTTGCCTGTCACGAGCAGATGAGATAACTCTACTTAAACCTTCCATGATAAGTAAAAACAGCAGAGGTGAGAGCGGACATCCCTGTCTGAGACCTCTCTCAGAAGTAAAGAAAGAGGTGGCTTCCCCATTTAGTAAAACACTGTAGGATACATCGGTGATGCAGCTCATAGTCCATTTGATGAAGTTGTAGGGGAACCCCAGATGAGTAAGTAACAGCCGCAAGTATAGCCAGTTCGTTCTGTCAAATGCCTTAGACAGGTCCACTTTGAGAATCATTCCTTTTTGCTTTTTGACCTGCAAGTTGTGCATGAGCTCTTGGGCAGTGGCAATTGCCTCATGGATCTGTCTGTGGTGAAGGAAAGCAAATTGTTCTGAGGATATGTGTTGCGAGAGTATGGGCTTGAGGCGGTTGGCGATGGTCTTTGCTATGATCTTGTAGAGGTAGTTACAGAGAGAGATGGGACAGAAGTCATCGAAAGAGCTCGGCGCATTAGTTTTGGGAATGAGAGCGATGAAAGTCGATTTAATGGCAGAGGATATTCTACCTCGCCTTCTGCTATCCTCAACAATCTTCAGAAGGTCATTGCCCAGGATATCAAAGAACGCGAGATAGAACTCAATGGTCCATCCATCAGGGCCAGGGCTTTTATCTTTTTTGAAACATTTCAGGGTAGCCTCCAATTCTGCCATGGTCACTTCCTTCTGGAGCTCCTCATAATCTTCTTGTTCTATATATCTAGGGAAGAGTTCGGCCACCCTCATGATTTCTAATATATTAACTTCTTCAGGAGCTTATAGATACCTCGAAAGTGCTCTGTGGCCAGCCTGGCCAGGTTCTGTTGTGTAGAAACCGGGTGCCCTTGGTCGTTCTTTAACTCCCAGATAGTATTGATAACTTTCCGGCCATTAGCAAATTTATGATAAAATTTTCTATTGGCATCCCCTTCCATGAGCCAAATGGCTCTACTCCTTAGCCTCCAACTTTCCTCTCTTTCTCTCAGGATCTGTGAGCGTTTTGTAATGAGAGAGGTGTATTTATCCTTACTTTCAGGGGAAGGGAAAGTCCCAGAAGACGAATCTTCAAATTCAGCTATGACCTTTTCTGCCTCTTTTAATGTCTGATTATCTTGTATGCGTTTTTGATGAGCCTAGTTTTTAGTAATCTGTTTGAGTTCTATAAGCTTCCTGACAAAGCCTACTGAGATTTCCTCGTCTTCCCTGATGAGATTGGTCCGCCAGTAATTATGGACCAATTGGATGTAAGAGGGGTCCAGGAGCCAAGAGGCATTAAACTTGAAAGGGCTTTTGATTTTGTGGGAGGTGTCCTCTGCTTCTAAGAAGATAGGCCGATGATCTGATATGCCCCCCGATCCCACCCATTGACGAATTCTGGGAAGGTTGTTGAATAAGGATTCCTTGATTAGGAATCTATCAAGTCTCCTGGCCAGACTTTGCTCACCACTTCTGTTATTTGACCAGGTATATTGAAGTCTAGCAGACGGTATATCCACCCATTTATGTTCCTCTAGCAGGCTAGACATAGTATCTGTTAGGGAGTTGACCTATGCTAGATGCCCCCGTGACTCACTGAAGCCAAGGGAGAAATTTAGATCCCCTCCAAGAATAATGTTGTCTGCTTGGAAAAGTTCTGATTCAAATAAGAACCGCCAGTAGTTGGCATGATCTACACACGGGCCATAGACATTGATGATTCTGATGTCCCTTTCTACCAAATGCGAACTAATGTCTAGTCCAATGAAACCTCTTCCTCCAAAAATATTCCGAACTTCCGCTGCTCTGTTATTTACCCCAATGGCCAAACCCCCTGATCGGCCGGATGCATCAAGTGCCTGGAAGGTCCAGTTGGGTAACCAGGAAGTGAGGGTATTTGTGAGGGGTTCGACCTGACAGAGTGTTTCTTGAAGAAAGATGATGTCCAGCAGAGATGATAAGAGCAGTCTCTTAAGCGCTAGTTTTTTCGCTAAACTAGCAAACCCACGGCAGTTGAAGGAAAGAATCTTCATGGAGGGAGGGGAATAGGGCCATCCTTCGTTCTAAGGGCCCCAAAGATGGTTTGTTGTCGCCGAAGGGCAACCTCTTCATCAGCAGTGTGTCTTGCCTTGGTAATACGGGAGGGTCTACCCCGGGAGTTCTTGAGGGTCATGGGAGCGTTAGCCATGTCAAGGCCTACAGCATCCGGACCTCTGTCTTTGTGCGCGGTCGAAGAGAATAACGAGGGGAGGACTGGGTCGAATGAGAAGAGAGGGTTGCCAGGGACGAAGTGATCCGTAGAGGAGGGGCCACCAGTGAAGGGAGCGGAAGGGAGCAAATGAGAGAAGTGTGTGTGTGGATACTCGGGAGGTGAGAAGCGGATGATAAAATAGCAGATATAGGTTCAGAACCAATGTAATTATGAGATTGAATGCCCAACGACAAGCATGAAATAGTCGATGTCGGAGATGGTAAGGAGTATGACTTACCCGATTGCTCAAGGCCCGCTTGTTCAGTCGGTGGCTGCACCGGTGCTGTCGATGAGGGAGGAGGTGCAGTGGAAGCCATAGCAGTATCGGCTTCCTCTGGGCTGCTCCTATGTTCCTCCCCATTCTGTGAACGATCATGATCCCCATTGAGCTGAATAGATTGCGTCTTAGGGAGATTGTCGAGGGGCTGTTCTGTCTCATCTTCCTTATCTGTCGTCCTTGCTTTCCTGAGGAGTGGGCAGTCCCTATATAAGTGCCCCACTTTATGGCACCTGCGGCAACGATATGGAATGCCTTCATAATCAATAATCTGCTTGCGCTCTGAATCTCTCCACTGAATGGTTATGTATTCAAGCAAACCTCCCCTCGTGTCCAGGTTAATGAGAATCATGGCATAGGCCATCATGCCCGTCTGCTGATAGGATTTATCATGGTCCATATAAGTGCCTATGGCATTGCCAATTCTCCAAAATATGTCTTCTGACCAGAAATGGAGTGGAAGTCCTGGAAGTCGAATCCATACCGGTCCGATGCCAATCTGTTCTGTCTCTGGGTCAAATAATGGAGTCCACCTCTTCAATAGAACCGGAGCATGATCAAAATTCCAAAAGGATGATAGAACCCAGTTGGTATGATCAGCACAAGCAAATCTCAGTGCGAACCATCCCCGCACGAAGGTCTGCACGAAGGGGATATCTGCCAAATGATGGCCCCAAACTGCGGCTGCCCAGGTCTTCAAGCGTGTTGTCGTGTAGCTCCGTCCCCTGATGAGCCCGACTAGAACCCGATCAGCAAAATCCATAGCCTCGCCCAGCCGTATTTCCTCTTCCAATCTGAGAAAGACGTCGTCCTCCTTGGACTTGAAGCACTTGTTTTTCCGTTTAGGGCTCCGGGTAGGGTGATTGCTTGTGGGATGGCCAGGGATATGGGTGCTGGCGATCGACGGTTCCGGGTTCAGTCGAGCTGAGGAGGGGTCGCTGATGCCTGATACAGAAGGATGTCCCGAGAGCGGAGGTACCGAAGTAAAACAGCCAGAAGTGAGGCCAAGAGAGCCCGGGATACCGGCAGAGGGGCAGGGATAAGAGGGGTTTTGATGCGGAAAGGGTAATGTGCCCGGTGCCGGAGGAAGGAGACCAGGGTTAGGGTTGAGGCAACCGGATACAAAACCTAGGGTTGCCGGAGAGTGAGGGGGAGTGGAAAGAGCCGGCCATGTCAGTGGATCATCCGGGAGGACCACAGGGTTAGCCGGTTGCTGGTCACCAAACGAAAAAGGAGCAAATTGATCGGAGATACCTGTGCTGTACAAACCCCCTGATGTGGCAAAAGGGGTGCGCCAGATGGAGACCCCTTCCAAGGGGTCGGCCGTGTAGTCAACGGCTTCGATGTCCTCCATTGCCAACTGCTTCTCGGATCTGTGGACACCTCGAAACGGAGAGTAAACCGGAGAGAACGACAGTTGCAGTTCTGAAACGGACCGTGCAAATAGTTCAAAACCGTCACAGTAAGTCGTCGGGTGTCGCGGTTCAATGTTCTATCCTCCGTTAGAGCTCCTAGCGTAAGACGACCTTGTTCTCGGCGGTTAGGTGCCAGTAACAGAGGATGCGGGCGCGTAGACGGAGGCCGTTGATCAGCTGCAGAAAGTAGAAAACCCTAACCTAAGCCTTCTCGTGACTTAGCTCGTCCGGTCTCCATCCC